>JAPTYQ010000018.1:37360038-37392796 GCA_029814465.1 Ostorhinchus cyanosoma
CAGGTGTGTTGGAAGAGGGAAACATCTAAAACATGCAGGATTGTGGCTCTCGAGGACCAGGGTTGGCCACCCCTGGTCTATATAATGTACATTATTATAGACAGAGACAGAAAAGTCAGGTGTAGATTACTGCACAAAGGGAGAGTTTTATTTTCTTTGGTCAGGATATGTACAGTCAGACCACAGTGAACATGTGACAGATAAACAGAACCACAGTATTTCAGTTTGTGCTTCACAGTTTGTCATGTCTTTGATGTATTCTGATTCTTTCTCAGCTCGACCATATATACTTTATTATTACGTTGTTTTTTGTTTGTTTTTTTTTATCATTAATAGAAATTTCAGGTGACCCCATTTCATCTTGAGTGTCCAACTGGAATGGGATGATTATCCAAGTAGAGATGTCCAGTTACATTTGTTTGTATGTTAATGCTCATTATTTGCTTTTCCCAGCTCTAATCCTGTAACTGTTTTCAGACAAACTCATATATATATTTGCCCATTCTTCTCTGGTAACAACATTATACCATATGACACCTAAGGTATAAAAACACCTGAAATGGCACAAATGAAAGGAAACCTCTGTCTGTCATTTAGTCATTTATCAGTTTGTTCATGACAGGAAACGTATCAAGGTGAGCAGTATTGGATGAGCCTTTGTTTACACTGTCAGGAACAGCAGGTGTTCCCACATGCAGAATATAATAGAGCATCAACATTACAAAACCACACTGAGAGCGTGGGATAATGATGAGATACTGTAAATGAGCAGGACACAAGGGGTGAAAGATGTCAAAACAAAGTTTGCAGAACACACTGAGGGCATCTGCTGGACAGGTAGAGCAAAGCACTGTGTTACAGCCAATAAAAGAAAACACTGGAGATAAAGAAACATTATCAGTTGCTGTTGAAGTTTTTTTAATATTGATTCCACCCCCACTTTGCTCAAAGAAGTATTTGTTTAGTGTGAACATTTGACAGTTTTCTTACATCCAACTGCTAAATGTGAGTGTTTGCATTCACCAAAAGCTGAGTTTAGTGGAACCAGCCAGTAGTATTTATACCAGTCTTCAACTATTTTACAACTTTGTTATTTGTGTGAGATGAAAGAGTGAAGCCATTAGGTTTACAAAATGTAGCAAATAGAGCCCAGCAGATAAAACAGAGAACATTTCATTTACTTTACATATTTTAGGTCTGGACGGTGGCGAAAAATGTTAATTGATATTAAACATTTTTGGACAAACTGTGCAATGCAGGGCATGTGATTATGCCTATGATTGAATTTGACTATTTTCATATTGTACCAAGTCTTCAATTTATCATGTCTTAATCCTTGTCTTTTATTTCTGTCACAGCTGGAGGGGGTGAACGAGCCGGTGGTCCTGCAGGTGTTTGTGGGTAATGATACTGGACGTGTGAAGCCTCATGGGTTTTATCAGGCCTGCAGGGTGACTGGACGTAACACTACGGCCTGCAAGGAGGTGGAAATTGATGGAACAATTGTCATCGAAGTGTCCCTAGATCCAAGCACCAACATGACACTGGCGTAGGTTGTTTTGTTTTTTTTTACACTAAAAATATGCAACAGGGCTTTAATGGGCTAGATATAAAGTCTTTTTTACCTGTGGTCATCAGCAGCTAGATACTGTATTGACACGCATTATTATTACACGAGACATTAGTTTTCCGTCTCCAAATAAAACTTTTCTTTTCGTGCAGAGTGGATTGTGTCGGAATCTTGAAGCTTCGTAATGCGGATGTGGAGGCTCGCATTGGTGTGGCTGGATCAAAAAAGAAAAGTACACGTGCACGGCTGGTGTTTCGAGTCAACATCCCCCGTCCAGATGGATCAGTACTCACATTACAGGCTCCATCATCTCCAATCCTGTGCAGTAAGTGACCCTCCTCATGATTGAACCCAGTGTGTCTAAATATGCTGATGTAGAGTCTTAAATGTACTGCATGTTGTGGATACTTTGTGAAGATATTTGCACGTTATTCTCTCCCTACATTAAATCAGCTTCAATAGTAAGAACGCATCAGAAGTGAAAACAGTCAAATGACCTGTAACCTAGTAGGTTAATAATTACCAGTGTACACTGAGCTATTTTCTTCTTTTTAACAGGAGAGGTTTTATTTCCATAGTTAAATATAGCCTGAGGTCACGAGACTCTTATCTTTTGATGTTGGCATTTGGACACAATGTGTAAAGATTCCTTTATATTCAAGTGTTGTATACGCAAACTATGAGGGTGTGGTTGGTTTCAAAAACAGGAAAGACGCTTAGGGCCATAAGAAAGTTTCTTTGTAAGTGGATTTGGAAGAAATGCTTTGAGAGAGACAGGGGAGAAAGAGAAGGAAAGGACGAAACAATAGAGGTGTGTGGACCTCTATTGTTTACACAGAGCCAGCATGCAATCCAGGGAAATATCTTTCCACAAAAAAAAAAATAGTAATCCCCCTTGGCATGTGTTTGTATGTGTGTGTTGGAGAATAGTGAAAGGGGTGTGAAATGGTGAGGGGAGGGGGGAGGTTTTGAGCTTTGTAAAGCCCCTTTGGGCCTGTGGGTTGTATTCAGTATGTTAACTGTATCCTTCCTCCGTCTTACTGTTCATTTAACATTACTGGTGGATTATTTAACATATACAATACATCTGCCTGTGTGACCCACAGTGGTTCTGAAAGTGGAGTCCAGAGACCCCTGGGGGTCTACAAAAAAAGCCAGGAAACCTGCAAAATCACTTGTTATGAATTATAAAAATGTGCTCATCTTTACAAGCATATATCTACAGATGGAAACTATTAGCACCAATAGAAAAGCATATTGTGTCCACATTAACTTTGACCAATAGGAATTTCAGTAAATACATCATGTTAATCTGAGTCACTTCACTCAGAATGCAGGAAACCATTTCTGTTGCTGCTTAGTTTTTGCTTATTGATATTAGTCAGATGAAGAAAAATGGTGAGTGTGAAGAGATATGTTGTTAACTCATTGGGTTGATTACTATGATGTGTTTTCTAATACATCTGTTATGATTTGTTCAAAGCTTTGTTCCAGTAAATACAAGAAAAAAATCCTCCCCTGATAGATGTTACCTGTATTCCCTGTCTTAAAAAATAAGTGAGAATCTGCACTAAAATACACAGCCTGGCCAAAAAGACAATCCGTAGTCTAATATTTTGTCAGTCGGCCTTTAGCTGGGATTGTGGCACACACTCACCCTGTCATTGTGTCAGTTAGTTCATGTTGTGTGACATTTATTTATTCATTATATGGACACATAGCATTGCAAAACCTAAATCTGACACACTGAATCAACCCCAGATCTTAACACTTCCCCCACAGGCTTGTACTGTAGGCACTAGGCATGATGGGTAATCACTTCATCTGTCTTTCTTCTCACCTTGATACGCCCATCATAGGGTCAACCTGGACTCATCAGACCACAGACTTTAAGGTTCAGTAACTTGATGCAGCTGAAACTCCTTAAGCACTGCAGTAATTATCCAATGCAAGGATCTTACCTGTTTGTGTTGTTATACACAGTTATTAATAACAATAGTCATAATCATAATAATATTAAAGTCATATAAAATGTCAGTTCCAAAACTGTCTTCCTTTACTGGTTGTTGTTGAATCTTAACATCTTGCGTCATGAATGTTTTTGTAAACTCTTACAGCCCAACCTGCAGGAGTGCCTGAAATCCTAAAGAAGTCACTACACAGTTGTTCAGTTAGAGGAGGAGAAGAGGTTTTCATCATTGGCAAAAACTTCCTTAAAGACACTAAAGTCATATTTCAAGAGAATGTTTCTGGTAAGAGATCAGACCTTTTACATTTCATTGTAAAGGACATTACAGGTATATTTTCTGTTGATATAAAATTTTGGTCCGTGTTCTTCAGATGAAACATCATGGAAAGCAGAGGCTGAAATCGACATGGAGCTGTTTCACCAGGTAAATTATGATTGTGCTCGTGTTATTTTGGTCTAAAAGTGATTCATGCCAATCACTAATTTTCTGATTAGATAGATTTGGTTGGGGCATGAGATGTAATCATCTTAAATGCCTGCTGGTTCCAAGGTTTGAGTAGTCTCATTGTGTTCTGACCTAATTACACACCGTCTTTGAGGCTCTGTGAGTGTGTCTCAACAGGCCATTAAAACCTTTGGTCTTGTAAACAAAATGGTCAGAAATGGATTAATCTGCAGCCATTAGAGAAGTGTTGTATATCTAGTTTTAGATATCTTATGGGTTAGTAATGCAAACACAGATCTGTTTACCTTCAGTGTCTTTGACCGAAACATAGAATATATTGTTTGTCTTTTAAAAGTTTGATTATTTTTCATAGCCAGTTATTTATAGTCTTTATAGTGTTTTTCATCTTATTGTACATACTGTGTGTACTTCCTGTATGTTGTGTAGTATTTAATAACATTATCTGTATGTTTTCTATTACTGTCTCCAAGAACCACTTGATAGTCAAGGTTCCTCCGTACCAGAACCAGGCCATCAGCTCTGCAGTTTGTGTTGGGATTTACGTGGTGACGAATGCTGGTAGATCACATGATGTGCAGCCCTTCACTTACACTCCAGACCCAGGTGTGTTCAGTGGAAATTCAGTACAGTTTCTGTTTGGCCTTGTCTTCTAAGAGTAATGTAAACATGATCTTAAAATGTATTCAGGTCTTATTGTAGATAATGGTGTTATCTTCTTATTGCTGCTGTCACTGGTGTGAGTATTTGTTTATTTGCTCCATAATTACTCAACACCACTCCCTGCTGTTCTGTACACTCTCAGCAAGCGTTTACATAAACCCACACATTCTCTTTACTCAGCTTAAAAATCCTGATTTAGGCCTAATATTCTTCATTCTTCCATGTGGGAACCTTTGCACAAAACTTAGAGACATATGAAAAAAAAGTGACCATTATAACAATGTTAGGATGGTTATTATCTGTGTACATTTAAACAGATCTTCTCACTTTATGGATTCATATATATTAATACTGATTCACATTTTATCTTACAGGAAAAACAGATGTTTCTGTGAAGAAAGAGATGCCCTCTCCAGGGAAGTCTTGTTCTTTTGATGAACAAATCAATGGTTTGTCCATAACCTTCTGCTATTATCTATACACTTTGCATCCACTAGAATATGACTTATTTAACCATCATTGATTGCTGCTTGCATTAATATCTGACTGCAACAGAAAACATAATCTAATATTTGTTTGCCTCTGCAGCTTTAGACAGTGCCTTGATGCCCTCAATATTGCCTTTAGTAAAGACAGAAGAAGTCACTCCAATGGAGGTCACAAGCAACCTTCAAAACTCAGGAGTATTTAAGGTGATCTATCAACCCATGTGGCATTCTTAATGACTATAACTAGACTTACATCAGATAGAAGTAATAAGTAGATATCTATTTATTTATTTATTTCTTCTTTACTTGTAAGAGGAATAATCTTTTATCTTCTGGTTTGTATTGATATCAGACTGGTGACCTCTGTTCACAACAGCAGAGCCCAGACATGACCACAGGCCATCTAAATAAGACCAGACCCTTCTCCAGCAGCCTCCCTCAGCCTGCAGGTGACCCTGACAAAGCCCAGGCTTCTGTTTTTACCAACGCAGAGCCCCTAAACACCATCCAGAAGCAAGACATCGCTGCCCCCAGCTCGTTCTCTGTGCCGACAGACTCTCTGCTCCAGCAGAGTTCACAGCAGTTTCTCCTGGAGCCCAGAGAAGGCCTCGGGCAGGACAGGCCTGGCAGCGGGTCTGGAGCTGTGGGCAGAATCTGTGGAGAACCTGCTCCCCAGATGTTCCCCCCAGATGAAGTGGCCCAGTTAGAGGAGGCAGTGAGACAGCTGAAAGCTAAAGGGTTCTGTAATTTACCACTTCAGCCTGACAACTCCATGGCCAAACAGCAGCAACAGCACATGCAGCATCAACAGCAGATCCAAAAACAGCAAATTCAACAACAACAGCAGCAACAAATTCAGCAACAGCTTCAACAGCAGCAGCAACAACAGCAGCAGCAGCAGGTTCTGGAGAATCTGCAGCTGTTTCAGTCGCAGATCCAGATGCAGCGTGTCATGTTTCAGGACGCCCCCCAGGGAAAGAGTGCAGAACAGCAGGGCTCATCTCCCGGCGTAGTCCCAAATCAAGGGTCTCTTTTCCAGCAGACCCCACAGCAGCAGCAGCAACAGCAGCAACAGGTAGCTCTGTTTCAGACCGGTGATCTGCTCTCTATTCAGACCAACTTCCTGCAGCAGACCCCCTCTCACCCGTCACCACCCATGTTCCACAATCCCACCTCCATGGCTGAAACACAGGACCCACAGGGGGCTCTGTTTCAAAAAGCATCTCGGACACAAGAGCAGGTCCAGGCAGCTCTTTTTCAAACCACCATGACGGTGCTGCAATCTCCGGAGCAACAACCTTCAACCCCTGGACTTTTCCTCCCGCAAACGTCCCTGCCTTCTCAGCTTACAAACAGCTCGACTCAGCAGCAGCAGCAGCAGCTGGCATTCCTCAGTGCTCTCCAGACCCCTGCCCCAGAACCACAGTCAGTATTTCAGGCTCAGACCCAGCTGTCCCCCATCCAGCAGAGAAGCCCCCTGGAGCAGCAGCCCTCGCAGCCTCAGCCGCACACACAGCCAGCTCAGCAGGCCTCCCTGTTCCCCAACATCTCTCCACATCCATCTGCAAACACGCTTTCTCCAAACCAGCAGCAGCAGCAACAGCAGGCCGGCCTGCTGTTCTGCAACAACCCCCTGTCCACCCAGGACCAGGCCTCCAGCCTCCTGTTCAGCAGCCAGACCCAGATGCCTCCACTGCCCGTAAACCAGCAGGACCGCTCTGAACCTATGGCCTTGGGGAACCCCGCCGATCCTCGTCAGCAAGTCTTGTTTCAGGAGCAGCAGCCAATGCAGCTGGGAAGTAGCTCAAATAACCGTCAGGAGCCACCGGTGGGTCTCTTCATGCCTCAGTCCAACATGGCATCCCTGCAGGAGGGGCTTGCTGCTCAGGAGCTTGCACAGTCAGCCTTGTTTGCTTCACAGAATGGTGTTGCAAACCTCCAGACAACCACGTCGTCTCCTGTTCAGCAGCCTGGGACCCTGTTTCAAACCGCTGTCAGTGGGACCATCAGCCAGCCCAACCAAACTCCACAACCTGGACTGTTCCTTTTTGGGATTGAGAACGGTAAGTAACCTTCAATAACGTTGAGTGCATCCCTGAAAACCACTGGTATCAGTTATCCAACATCACACAAGTTTGCCTAATATTTAGGACCGTTAGTACCTATGCCAGTTGTCTTATGGTACAGCAGAACACTTTGTTTAGCTTTCAGAAAATAGTGGCAGAGATTCTTTAAAGAACTGGAGAAATGACATTTCCTTCAGTGTAATGTTCAACTGCTGTAACGTCTCCAACTGTCACTGGACTCACAAAACAAGTTATTCATGTTAGATTTAACAGGTCATTATCTGCTGGTCTGTAGATGAGATGTTTACGATCATAACACATTTTCAGATTGTTATGAAATCATGAAATGTAATTTGAATGTAATTGAATATTTTAATCATATTCCATAGATATATCTAGAGAATATGTTTTTGATGAAACTTTGATAGATCCATTCATTTACACTTAATTCCCATCATTAAAAGCGCTTTTTTTTTAGCTTTGCCATTGTATTTTCAGTTTTCATATACAACCAAAAGTTTAGTTTCACTTTTTTAGGTTTTTAACAAGGATGTTATAGCTCCTCTTAACATCTACAATTTTAGTATAATAATTTGGCTCTTAGAGAAGCTTTTTCAGACTACAGAACCACTGCCAGAGCTTTTTTTTTTCACTTTATTTTTTTATATTATTCCAACAAAAAAGGAACAGACAGGGTCTGTCAAGGTAACAGTTAGGAGGTATGTAAGGTGAGCTTGCAGAAATACAAAACAGTATATAAACACAAAATACGATGGGTTTGCAGTCTTTTCTTGGGAGCCCTTAATGATCAATTAAATCCAAAAATAAATAAATGCAGAGTCTTCATAAACACAATTTAATTACAATAAACTAAAACAAAAACAACATTGCTCCAGGTCATAATTTCCTGAATTATTTTTTTCCATTCGATGATTGTTGAAGGTTCTTTATTCAGCCATTTTTTTAGTTTTACTTTTTTACTACCAGCTAGTCATATCTGAAATAAATATCTCTCCCCTTTCTTGAGCCCACCTGGTATATTTCCTAAATATATAATATCAAATTAAAGTTGATCTTTGATCTGATGATGGATCTGATTGTGGTCATAATGTCCATCTCTGCCAGAGCTTTTAAATGTTGACGACTTAAGATTAGAATCTCCTCTTCTAAGAAGACCATGAAAAACAGGGCTTATCAGTACTATCATCATAGCTTTGACGTTGTTAAACACTACTTTCATTGAGAGGATTTACATTTTTTCTGACCTGTCTTTTGGATTGTACTTGCAGACTGCAGCCAGCTGATGAATACTCCTGGAAACACTCTGTCAGATCAGATCATTGCCATCAGCCAGTCTGGTCAGAACCAAAGAGAGAGTGACGCACGTATCCAGTCTCTGCTGAGCCAGTCCCTGTCACAGACTGGATCTGTGCAGAACAGCATGGCCGCCTCACAGAACATGGAGAAGATTGATGACCTGCTCAGCAGCTTACAAGAGTCTGGAAGCAACTTAACGCGGTCTTTCTAACCTTTACACATGTTGATGCTTTTTTACAGATAATATTTTAAATAACTGTATCATTTAGACCAAATAGTCAGTGGAAGATTACATGTAGATAAACATTTTTGCGTTAGACTTGCATCATAAAGGTTGAAACGTCTCTAAATCTGTATTTTTCCCTGCTAACACATAATCGTGGTCTCCTTCAGGACTTTATAGGACAGAACAGTCATAGTAAAATGAGCTTAAAGTAATGCTGGCCTTGCTGAGCAGGTCTCTCCTCATGGTGATACTCATTAATAAGTATTATAAGGACAAACTGGACCAATTAGTGATCAGACATTGAGCCAGGATTCTGATCAGGAAGAAGCCAAGGAAATTGAATGTGTCTCATGTTGACTGACTGAAACTGAATCCCTGTTAAAATGTGTGCGTAATGAGTCTAGATGAGAACAATATGAGGAAAAATTATCTCAATATTTGTGAGAGAAGTGGCTGTAGCGTTAGCAGCCATGTTGTACATTTGTTTATTTGTGTTGTTATCTGTAGCGTCTTTTGGTCCTGATATTGGTTTTCTAGTGAGTTCTCCAAAGTGTTGAGTAGTTTCTGTGAATAATGTTCCCTTTAAAGCTTTGTCTTATATTTCCTGTAGTGTTTTTACTGTATGACATAGGGAGAGGAGTTTGTACTATGGCAGCAATGTGTTGACTCACTGAGTTTGAGCGAGTGATCGAATGCATCATGGATGTTGAACTGTTGGTGGCAGCTGTTGACATGTTTTTTTCATGTGAAACAACAGTGTGGAAAGTGTTTTTAGAGTGTGTAAGGTAGGAAGAACGAGAAGACAGGCGTGATTAGGAATGTGATTTTGACTAATGTGATGTGTTATCGTTAAGTGTCACAGTTGTGGGATTCATTACAGCAGCTAGTTCTAGTCTGGTAATATGAATTAAATCGGTTTAGATGTGTGTATGTGTTAGTCCACAAAGTGGTGTTGGTTTTCAATATTGTTAATATAACACAAGAGGAAGCTATATTGTGTGTAACTCTGGTTTCTGTTGGTGTTTCGTGTTGAGAAGATACTTTAGGGTAGGTCTTGATGGTAGAGTAACATATGAGGTTATTTGTCATTTCCCCAGCAGATGTCAGCACAGTAAAGGCATCGTGGCTTCTTATCAGATTCTTTGCCCTCCACACAGTGTACAAAAAGCACTTTGTCTACATGCTAACATTTGGTCTCCATTCAAAACCAAATTCGTTAGTTAGCAACCGAATGTTTAGATTCTTATTTTACCAAGAGAGTTAAAGATAAATCTGTATGTTTAAAATAAGACACATTTGGCTGAGGCGTAATTTTTCACATATATCTATATATCTATATCTATATATATATTGGGCACTTTACAACGGTGTTGTTGTGACCGCTTTACTCATTGAAGGTCCTGAAGGGGCGATGTGTTTCTCAGCTTCCTCTTCCTCATTGTTTACAGTGAAATGATTAAGAATTTGACATTGATAGATGGAGCTGAGAGGAGCAGAATACACCGATAAGACATTGATCCATTCACAATCTGTGGTTGCACAGAAAAACTAGTAAAATATTTCTACTGAATGGTGATCGAATCCCACCTTTTGCCTTTTGGGTAAAATAAGAATTTAGTGGTCTCTATTTTCTATGTAGCCATTTACTACCAAAGTTTCTATTACTATCATCAATCCCCAAAATGTAATATAATAATTTCTTTTTGAGGTTACAAAAGAAAAATGTGGATCAAGATATTTGTGAACACACACTTTAAATAATTTAACTTCAATTTAAAGCTTTATTTAAATTCATGCACCTATAGTAGTGAGAGTAGATGTAATATAGTATATACTATTATTATTTAGACGATTGTGTTAAAGTGCCATTTATTTGGCATCGTAGTGCGTCAGGCACGCATGAACTGGAATAGTGTTGTTAGACCATTTAAAGAGCCTTTTTCAGCATTTTTATTCATTAATGTGATGGATTTAGTGAATGTCGACAAGCAGTAATTACGTGGCTACATCTTTACATTTTACGTCTCATCCAGGTCGGTATTAACAGGCAGTAATGGGGTGTATTTTACATGCAAAAGGTTCAGGTTTTACAGTTTTTCTGCTCTTTCGTCTGTAGTTAGCCAGTGGCGTTCACATCAGGACGTTTGACTCAAATCTCGCTATGTGTGAGTCCTGATGACAGGCCAGTTTTATGGCTCGTGACCTTTTATTTCCTCTTTTTCTGACTTGACATTTTATGTTAAGGATAACATATCTTACAGCAAATGGCAAGGCTGTTTTTTTTTTGTTTTTGCCTCGTGTTTCTATAGGTGCAAAATCCTGCTGGCATACTTTTCTTTTTCTGTTTGTTGTTTTGTTTTGTCACGTTTTGTTTCGCTGTATGCATGAACAAGGGGCTGGTCTCTGACGATGACAAAAATAGCTCCGTTTAATGCCCCAGTTGTTGTCTTGTTTTCTATGTACAGTTTGTTAGAAATACATACTTCTGCACACCGTTACATTTTATACACATTGAAAAAAGAAGCAGTCATTTTATGATGGAGACTGTGTAAACTAATGTGATTTGTGGAGCTGCGGTGTGTCCGCATCGCCCACGCTTTAGTTTGAGCAGAGTGTTTTTTAAAGGGACCATACTCCTGAAGGAAACCTGACTTGGGAGAAAAGAGCTATCTGTGACTGGCTTTCTTCAACTTGTAAAATAGAACTAATATTTCCAGTGTTGAGTATTTATGATTTATTTGTTTTGTTTGTTTTACAAGAGATAGAAAGATGTCATATGTCTTTTTTTATTGGTGTAGTACTTCTTTTAAGAGAAACATATCTAATTTATTTGTGTGTTGCATATTATCCCTCCTGTAATCATAAACTCAGATCTTTTTAACTGTATTCGTGACAGAAATGTGATTTGGCCCTGATTATACTGGAAATAGAGGTGATGCCTTAAAATGAGATGTTAAAAATGCAGTGTACAATGTGAATAGTGTGAACATTCCAGTGCACAGTGGCTCCTTTGTGATTGTGGGGAGTGTTAATGATTTGATATTATGTTTTCTATGTGTGTACATAATTGGACAATTGAGCCCTGACACCTTTTTTTTATTGACCAAACTTCACTTTTTAACTGTCAAAGTAAAAAACAAAATAATAAAAAAAGGGCCAATAAATTTCAGTATTTTGACCATAAAAAAAAAACAAACAAAACAAAAACAATGAATGTGACACAGCGTGTCTGTAAATGTCTCCCAGATGCATGTAGTTTTAATGTAAACTGAGGAGGTAATTCCTATTTGCATTACGGTTCCTTCAGTTGTAACTTTGGATCTGAAATAACACGATTCTTGATTTGTCACCACTAACCGTGGGAGACAGTTCATTAAAGTTTTTATACTGTATTCCTCTTCAGATGCTACAGATCATTATAAAGACACTGTATTCACAAAAGGAAAAACAAAACATCTCAAACAAAAGATCTTGTAATTATAAGAAAAGTTAAGAGTAGTTGTCAATTATCATTCCATAATATAGAATTTACTGATTTACTATACACTTAATTTTACATAAATTTGTGGATGTAAAAGAGAAAAAAAATCCAATAATGTGAGGTGTTTTCTTATTTAACCAGTGTAGTGATTATATCTGGACTGGAGTCACATGAAACACAAAAAACGGCATCTTCTGTTCTTTTTTTTCCTGAAATATCATTAAATAAATCAACTCCATAATAGTAATCGAACCTTTTAATTAGAAATGTCAGATTTTATTTATAGTAGGTTGTTAAAGGCTGATATAGAAACAGACCGGAAAAAGCAGGTCATTGAACACTGATTTCAACAATTTGAGATTGTTGTCAAGTTACTGTTTTTTTTTACTTAGTTAGAAACTCCATAAAAAGTAATGAATGCCTAAATAGATACCTCAGTTGATAAATAAATGTGGACGTGAACATCCAACCAAATATCAAAAATCTAGATGATTCAATGAGTGAGTTTACCCTGATATTGACTCAGAAACGAGTCAAGCTGATACTGATAGTTTGTAAAAAGTCCATTTTTGTTAGATATTTATTCTTATTGGATTTTTTTGCTTCTTCAATTTTATAGCAATATTTAAATAGAAATTGCACGTTTTTTTTCCAGTACTTTCCATGTGATATGACCCAGTGACTATGTACTACACTGGATAAATAAGACACAGCACCTTTTATTAGATTTTATTCTATTTTTTTAAGAAGAAATCAACCCTTTTACATCAGTGATTGATAATTAGACATAACTTTTTTTCTCATAATTACAAGATCAGGTGTTTATTTTTTCTTTAGTGAATCCACTGTACTTTACTGCTTTTCTGTTTCTTACAATAGAACAAGACATGGTTTTCTTTCGTTGCTATCATTCATGTAATATTAACAAACGTAGACTGCTATCACAGGTAAATGACAGAGTAGACAACGTACATGTGCCTTGACCACAGACTGACTTATGTTTTATCATTTTATAACAGCCCTTTATAACTAGAATGTTGCAAGCCATAAAACGATGTGCGCTTCAGATGATCTACAACAGCGACCAGAGAAATGTGTTGTAGATGATGAATGTGTTGTGCAATTTCTTTCATGCATCTGACTTGTTTGTACTGAAGTATCCATTGCATTTATGTTATATAACGTAGATGCAGACATTTTTTTCTGAAACTGCTATGCAGCTAATATACTGTAAATGTAGATCTGTTAGTTTTTGAATATATATTTTTCTATATAGCATCTCCCATTTTCAACACAAAGGAGAAACCAAAATAGATGTTCTTTCTATTATTTATGTTGCTTGTTAAAATATTTTCTGATGCTTCAAGTGCCGCCAAATTACAGTTTTCAATCTTTTTGTCTATATGATCCAAATTTCTCATTTCAGCAAACATCAATTTACATTTTTTTGTGTGCGTGTGTTCATCTTCTGCTCATTGTGATTATGTCACGGTTCATGTAAACATCCAGGCTCTTTGTTTACTGGTGCAGTGGTTCAGTTACTAGGAAGTCGGTACATTGAAATTCCCATCTGTTTTGCTGTGTAATTTAAGAACAATATCAGTTCCCCGATGTTGCAACGTACGACGAAAAACTTCCTAATCTGAGTCTCATATTCTTACTTTTAACTCCCACCATAAATGAACCACTCATGAGTAAAACAACCTGGAAATAACCGGTTTCTAACCATGTGAACAACTGTCAAATAATCACCTGTTGAAAAAGAAGCTGTCTTTATATTTGGCTATGTTCTTGCAATTAAACTCTGTACACTTGCTGCTATCTATATTAAACATACATATATACTTTAATTGTTTGAGTTTTTGTTCATTTTATGCAAAAAAAAAACACATTGGGTTGAGGATTCACACTGATATAAAACCTCTTGGAATCCAGCACCTTATAGTTCAGTCTTTTCAACTACGTCAACATTTTTTTCTGCCTTTTTAATGGTAGCAAAACCACAAAACAATAAAACAAAAAACATTGTGCAGCTTACTCTGAAACAACTCTGAGTCACATAACATATATGTCATTAGTATATTATCTTTTATCTGTATTACACTAGAAACAATACAACAGAACACTACTTGAAGTTTCATCCTATGAAATGTGGTGTTTTCCATAAATAAACACTGAAAGACTTGACTGACTTTTTTTTAATCTACTACTTTATAATATTGCCATTTCTTTCCACAACACAAAAGATATTTAGGGACTTAAGATCTGAGGTGATGAAAAATTTCAGGTGTGATTTTGTTCTGCTTTTTCATTAAGCAAAACCTAAGTCAGGATCTGCACCTCTTCTTCTACAGCTGGACCTCTATTTTGTGCATTATTTAGTTTTATATCATCTTATTGGAATAATTAGGAGGCCTGTTTCTTTACACTAGGTACTGGAAAAATTCTTTGACAGATTACAGAAAAAAAACGAGAAAACAAAGAAATGACAGATATGGGTTCAGAGAAACATATATCTCTTGCTGTAACTGAAATAATAGAATAAAGGATCAACCTCCTTATTCTAGCATAAGTTCTCAGATGAAATATTAACAAAAAAAAGCACTCAAATGAAAATAAAGAAATGTTTTCTTTTATTAGAAGGAAGTTCATATGAGATCTTTCCACCACATTTTTATTTGATCATAAAATGGGCCAGAGGGAGGCACTCGAACGCCTCTAGAGATTTGTAAACAAACCTGCTACAGGTTAACAAGGTTAGCTCACTTTATTATCCTCGTAGGGATATAATATCTCTGCGTTTTACCCATTCTAATATACACAGATAGATGGCTTAAGAAAACAACTTTTGAAGTTTTAACCCATATGCAAGGATAACCAATGAACAATTTCATTGACTGCCATACTCCTTATGTATTTCCGGTGCTTGGATTTCCGATAGTTCCGTTAATGCACCATAAACTTCTCGCGGTTTTTCGGTGCGTGCGCATCACATTGATCTTTCTGAACGCAGCAGCGACAACATGGCTGACGTTACAGCGGTGGACGGAGAGAAACTCAGCAAAAAGTGAGGTTATTCACATCATTACCCGCATTCCAGTCACCCTTCGCCCTTTAAGCGATGTTGCTTTCCTCAACGTTTAATGTATGCAGTCTATATGGGAGGTTTTATTTGGCTACGCCGATGTTGCTAAATGTTACATCAGGTTAGAGGATGGGAACGAAGCGAGGGACCCATATGGAGGCGCATGCTAAGCCTACATATCCCAAAATTCAGTTCGGTTGTGATCTTGGTAGTTGTAGTTTTAGACTCACTCGTTGCCGGTCTCTGTCACGTATTTTATATTTTTTTAAACTACAACTTCCAGGTAGCGTTTTTCAGAAATGTCCTCTGCATATTGTTTGAGTGCTCGTTTGGTTTCTTTTCCTCGTTTTTAAATTATATAACAATCAATGCTGTTTTATTTTTACAGGGAATTAACTTTCGTTTATATACCATTTATTTTGGCTTTGTGAAGAATATCTTAAGTTAAATTGTTCTACGATCCCCCAGACATTGCTTGGTAAACTTAGTTTCTTTATCATTTGATTTTGTTTTTAAGTATTTGTGTTTTTTAATTTGTGTTTCGTTCTGCTATTTAGTTTCATCCTGTCTTTACTTTTGTGAATTGTATGATTTCCGGATTTGTTGCATCGATTATTGAAGTGAGATGTTATCACCTACACTCCATGGTTTCGGTTTTCTCGCTCTCTTGTGGTTTTATGTTGTTTTCAAAGTAGTACACTATTAAGAAACAATCCCACATGAATGTTTTTCACTGACACACTAGCCTGCTCATCAGAATTAAAAGTGAAACCATGTATTTGGTTTACTTTTGTGGTTAAAGTATGTGGACTGTTTTCTCATCATGTAGTTTAGAGCTGCAACGATTAACTCTCCTATTTTGACAATTCATTATAAAATTAATGATCTCAAAGGGGGGAAAAGGCAGAAATTCCTGGTTTACACCTTTTTTCAATTTGAGTATTTTCAGATTTCTGCACTCCTGACATTAAAATGAGTATAGACTTATGGTCCAAACAAGACATTTGACAACATCATCTTTTGCTTTTGGAAACAGTAGTTGACATTTTATAGACCAAACTAGTCAGGAAGTAATGGACAATAGAATCATTGTTAGTTGCAGCTCTGATTTACATGATGTCCCTACTGTCTTAGTGCAGGCTCCGTTTGTCTTCTCTCTACAGTGTTCTGTACCTCAAAGACAGCTGTACACTGTGCTTGTATATCTATTTTCTCAGGTCTTTCTGCTGACTGGTAGCTCAGCATGCTGTGTCTGGTCAGGGCAGCCAGGCAGCAGCTGTGCCAGGCCTTTGGGGTCAGTGGGCAGTGGTTAAAATATGCACCTCCGAGTACAGTTGCAGTTCCAGCTCAAATTTACGGGAACCGTTGGAAAGGTGGCAAAAGGTTGGTAGCTTTTCCATTACAGTGAGAAAAACAACCAACCTTTTGTCATCAGTGCACATGTGGTCTCCCGTCCCCCTGTTTGAGTGTCGTACTCCACTGTCATAAGTAGAAAGACTTTTTATTTGTTTTTACACATCTGTGACAGAATAGAGTTACTGGAAATCATATAATTGCATGCAGTTGTTAATTTTATACGAACACTCCTCATAACATGTGTAATTATTAGTTAACCTCATAACTGGACTTTTGATCCTCTTCATCTTCATCTCTGATTTTCTGTTCTTATCAGTGAGCTGAAGAGACGAATGAAAGCTGAGAAGAAGGCAGCTGAGAAAGAAGCAAAAATTAAGGATGTGGCTGAGCAAAAGAAGGAATCTAATGACAAGGAAACGGCGAATGTCTCTGGGCTTGATGATGAGACACTTGACCCAAATGTGAGAATTTTTTTTTTGCTCTGTACTGTATTGATTAAATACAGAACCCGTAAGGGGACATTGAGAGGAAAAAAAACAGGGTCAAGTTTTGTGAGATCTCACAAAACTTGACCCATCTATTTTTTCCTCTCACTGTCCCCTTACGGACTTCATAATTAAAACATTTGATGTTGTGTAATTACAGTGCTCTGCTTCTCTTTAATTTAGCAATACTATAAGATCCGAACCCAAGCTATCCAAGAGCTGAAGGGCACAGCGGAGGACCCGTACCCTCACAAGTACCATGTAGACCTGTCACTCACAGAGTTCATTGAGAAATACAACCATCTACAGCCAGGAGATCATCTATCAGATGTTGTTCTCAATGTGTCAGGTACCAAGAATGTTTTAACATGTGCTGATTTGAATAAGTGGCTTTGCCATTTTCCACTACATAGTAGCAGATCAACTCACCCTGTCCTTTTTTCCCAATCGGGCAAAAGTTGTGGATATTACATGGTACCATCATTGAAGTTCCAAATCAGCTGAGGTGTTAAAAAACTTTAGACTATGTATTGGTTATAGTGAATCATCACTGTTATTTTTTTTTTTTACCAGCCAAGCTGCAATACTCTACTCACTGCAGATATACATCATCCCACACCATAGTAAAACACAGAGATGCAGATGATTTAACAATGTTTTGCATCACATTGAAGATGGTAGCCTTACTATTGTAATGGTACTTTTTGCAGTGGAAAGTGAATGGTGTACAAGTTTTGGATGATTGCTATACTGAGTTCACCCCAGGATTTCAGAAGGTTAGAAGATGTTACAGGTTCCAGAATTTTCCCTAACTTTATGGAAGAATTATATTCACTGGTCCTTATAGTAATATCATTCTTTACAGTCATAATTTAAATATCTGTGTAGAAATTTGGAAAAGGCTAGAATAGATAATAAACAGTGTAAGTCCACTCAGGAGCAACAGCATCCTTAGATCTGTCAAAGTCTGTTACTTTTCCATTTATTTAATCACTGTAATTCAGTTGTTTAGCCAACTTTAATTACTTTGTTTTCTCAGTTTTTCATGGAAAACCCTATCATATGAACAGGATGTTATGATTGGACATCCTTCTTAAACTTTTGTGTTTCTGGCAGGTCGTGTCCATGCTAAAAGGGCTTCAGGTGCTAAGCTGCTTTTCTACGACCTCCGAGGGGAAGGTGTCAAACTGCAAGTTATGGCGAATTCAAGGTACAAAATGGAAACTCCTTTTTAGAGTTGTCAGCCTAATACTATATTGTGATATGGTTTTGCATGTTAATACTGTAAAATCAGCTAAAATGTTACAAATGCTATCATGGCGTTAGAACATAGTTACCATAAAACTTCAGTTTCCTAAGTAAAAGTGTTAGTGTTACTGATTTCTATACGTTGTGGAGTTTCTGTAAATACAAGCACAAAAAAATGGAATATAAACAGGGTATGATAATAATATGACAATGGGTGAATTCATCTGCAGATGTCCACAGACATGATTATATAATAGTACAAAGAGACAAACTGAGTTTATCTCATGTCACATCTAAGCACGAAAGACCATAATAGACAAAATAGTATCACCCACAGTATCTGTCTGACCTACTCCAGCCATATGCTCCTTTACACTCTCGCAGATAGGCAGATCAGTCAGTCTGACCCACTTCCTGTTTTTAAATTAATTTCTTTAAAGCATTTTTTTTTCTCTTTGGATTTTAACTATTTTAGATGTTGGCTTTTATTGTTTTACTTTAGTTTTTACACTTGGTTTTATGTGTCTATAACTCCTTTATGAGTTTTAATTATCATCATTGTTGTGTTCAACACTTTGGCTTTCTTTGTATTTTTCAGTGTTGTAAAAATAAAGTTGGATTGGATCAGAAAATAGACCATTCACTGTGCATGGTGGATTAAAAATGATAAGGTCATGACTGATTGTGTGGTTTAGAACAGTATTATTGTTTTTCTCCTTGTGGATACTTGAAGCTTACAGGAATTCTACTTTTATCTTTGCTTTACAGAAACTATAAATCTGAGGAGGCCTTTGTTGCCATCAATAACAAGCTGCGCCGTGGAGACATTATCGGAGTTCGTGGTAACCCAGGGAAGACAAAAAAAGGGGAGCTGAGCATCATTCCCACTGAGATGAGCCTCCTCTCACCTTGTTTGCACATGCTGCCTCATCTTCATTTTGGCCTGAAAGACAAGGTAACACCATGGATGCTTGTACATATTTTACTTTGATTAATGCCAGGGGTGTAGTCTGCATTTCTCACACTTTATTTAAAGAACGACAATGTAGAAAGTATAATTGCAATTTTCTCCCTCTTAGACAATGTGTAAAAATAATACAAAATTCCTTGTATTTTCTCCAAATAAAACAACACAAGTTGTCTTAGATTAGTCATATTTGAGGTAATATGTTTTATGAAAACAAATTATAGAAAAATAAAACTTCACACTTAAACATGACCACTTCTATTTACTTCATGAAACAGAAGGAAGAATATTAAAAAGTGCTATTTATCCTATTACTGTGTATGCGTTTTTATCTGTTGTAGTATATCTTGTATTTATTCTTATTTCACTAGTTTTAGTATATCTTGCATTTGAATCTGCAGATTTGTACAGCACTTTAGGCACTTTGCGTTGTTCTAAATGTTCTATAGAAATAAACCTGACCTTGACTCTAATACAAAACTGCATTGAATAAAGACTGATTTTGTTCTTCAGCTGTCTGAGGAAACACAGTATAGAGAGTTGTGTATTCTGTAAATGACATGACTGTTACATCAGTTTATAAAGTACTTTTCTTTGTCAACACATGATGGTGCATTTACTGCTCAAAAAGGTTTGACGGTGTGCCCTGGCGTACTGACACACCTATAACAAATACTAGCACTAATTAATGTCATTCAGTTTTGTGCTTTACCTGCCATGACAGGTCATAATTGCAGGATCATGCAACATCATGCAACATATACCAGTTTAGCTGGTGCTCTTACTAGACATGAACCTTTACTGTGTAGCTGTTGGTTTCATTTCTTTTCTTTAAAGCCACACAGGCATGTTGTGAAATTCAAATTTTATTTGAGATCCAAAAACTCCCAACTCAAACTTACTTATAATGTCCCATTTTTCCAGCTTCTAGAGAGATTTTGTCACTGTTAGCTTAGCCACAATCACCCGAACTGATGATCACCAGACTTTCTAAATGTTACATCTCTTGACAGCTTTTTACTGTATTTTCTTAACCACGTTTAACTCTTTCTTTCAAAGGAAACACGATTCCGTCAGCGCTATTTGGATCTGATTCTCAATGACTATGTGAGACAGAAGTTTGTAACACGCTCCAAAATAATCACATACCTGCGCAGCTTCTTGGACCAGCTGGGATTTTTGGAGGTAGGAATCGGTGTCTTTGTTTTAATGAGGTCACACAACTAATGACATTAACTTAACATCTCACGAAAAAGTGTGTTCTACACAGATTTATAGTTTATAAATCTGTAGACCACACATTATATACAATAGCATATTTCTACAAATTCTACATTTTATTGCATCTTTAGATTGAGACACCGATGATGAACCTCATTCCTGGTGGAGCTGTGGCCCGTCCGTTTGTTACTTACCACAACGAGCTTGACATGAACCTCTACATGAGGATCGCTCCTGAGCTCTACCACAAGGTAATTTTCATTCATTGTAGTTGTCAGTTTGCAGTCTGACCTGTGAATATTTCACTTCAACATCTTGCTTTTTTGCGCAGATGCTTGTGGTCGGTGGGATAGACAGAGTGTACGAGGTTGGGCGTCAGTTTAGAAATGAAGGCATCGACCTTACTCATAATCCAGAGTTCACCACCTGTGAATTCTATATGGCATATGCAGATTACCACGACTTGATGGAAATTACAGAGAAACTCCTCTCAGGTAACTTTTCATAAAATTACATGCATTTGATAAAATGTTTGTGATGAAATCATGTCAGTAAAACTGCATGGTCAGGTAACAAAAGTTAATTGGAAACTGTCTGACTTAGAAAAGTAGTAAAACTAAAAGTGAGTCCAAAGAAACTGTTTACTTTGACCAAACAACACCTTCAGAACTTTTCAAAGGTTCGTCCTGCGAAATTAATATCTCCTTATGCTTTACTCAAGCACAAATCTATCTCAGCCACTCACTTTTTTCAAATGTATCCAGACAGAACTACATACAAACACTCTTTGCACACACTAGAACAGTATATTCATTTAGTTTCATCAGTCACGTTTTTCTTTCTGAAAATCGTGAAAAATTAGTACAATTAAAATCAAGATCTGTACATCCTTCTAAGGACAGAGAATGCCTTTTGTGTTTAACAGAAATACCAAAATACCACCTGTTTGCTGTAATGCATTTAGTGTGAATTGGTTGTTAGTGCTTTATTTCAGTTCTCTTTTTTTTTTTTTTTACACAGCTTTAATAGTTTTTGTTTTTATTATCGATATTGCATATATACCACATATACATTTAGGAAACAACAGTTTTAATTAATGTTTTTTCTTGAAGTTTATAGAGAAGGAACAGAATTGATTAAAACCATAAATTGTCCATAACACTGTATTACCCAGCCATAGTGCACAGACTACGATTAGAAACCCCCTGACTTTGATAAAACATGAGCTAGAATAGTTTATACCACTGTTACCAAAAGCACAACCCCCTGTGTGACAGTAATAGTTTATTACTCAGTCACCAAATTAAAGCGCTCTACATTTGGCAGAAGGGTTTGCTTTTTAATATTGTGGACTCTTATCAGGTTGGAGCATAAGTCACTCTATTCTTCCCTCTATCGTTAAGAGACATAAAGTCTCCAGACCAAGGTTGGCGACAGATATTTTACCCAAACTATCCACTTCTGTCACCTTGAGCATGAACATGACTGCTGCTGTTTTTCATAAGACTGACTTATTAATAATGTAATGGAAAATTACCAGCAAAACCTTAAATTGTTTCTTTCCCTGATCAGTTATACAGACATTCATTAATTCAGTGCCTTCCATTCTGTTCTGAATCTACTTTTACCCTTTTTTTCCTTCCTTTTCTCTCCTCTAGTTTTCTTAAGTCCATTTTCAGTCGTCTTATGCTTAGTCCTTTCAGGAAAGCAAGACTTTTCCACCCGTGCATTCAGCCGTTGACAGGAATCTGTATGACAGTGTTTAACACATCCTATATGACTTCTGTGTGAGCTCATCTGTCAGCGTCACTGGAGTTTTGTGGTTTAACGAAACATCAACGTATTATGTTTTTGGTTTTTTTGGGGGTTTTTTTTTAGAAATGTATGTTAGATCATTTTACATTTTCTTTTGCTTCGTTTTTAGAAGTACATTATTTTCCTCATGCAGACGTACCTCTTCAAATCATTAAATTCTCTTACAGCTCATTTACCATATAGTTACTTTGTATTTAAAAAAAAAAAAAAAGCAAAAAAATATTTGGAGAACCAAAATCAGGGGTTTCACTCATATTTGGTTTATTTGTTTTGTGTCCTATGGATTCTGCTGTACAGTGTCATTTTAGATGCAGTTAGGCACCGTTAATCCAGGTCTTTCCACTACAACCCCATTAAAGTAGTTAAATAGCATTAAAAACTGAGGTACAGCCACTTCTTGAACCAAGTGTGCTCCCCTAACACTGTTTTTACTCAATCCTGTATTGACTAATTTGGTGACCAAAAGAGACAATAGGGAAACAAAATTCCAAATCAGTTATTCTTTAAAAAAAATGTTCTTTTATTTTTATCGAATTTAAGGCAGTTTATTTGATTTCTCGCTGTTTGACACAACTTGGTCCAATTCTGTTTGGATCCCAGTGGTGACGGTGTGGGACCCCAATGCTCAGTCTTCATTTCCAAGGTCTATTGAGGTAGAGGCTGCGATGATCAGGAAGATCAGTCACCGTCCATCACTGGTCCCAGATCCAATCAGCCAAGAATCTCATTTCTGACACAATGTTAGGCATAGAGGTTTAGCTTGGTGAGATTCTGAAATAAAGCCTAAGAGTGAGGATTATTTTCCAGGAAGGTCAGACAGACTCACAGAGTGCAGCAGTCTGTGAAGTGTGAAGATTGGACAAAGAAAATCTGTACGTGATGGTATGATGGAAGAACCAGTTTCAGTATCTGTGAGATATGAACTGGCTCAAATAAATGTCATGTTAATGTCTAGGCTGTAAAGGATGTGGCCACACAGGAACAGAAAACATTCTGTGGTGAAAAAGTAACAAAGGTTTTGCTGGTAATCATTCATTAAATCAGGCTATAAGTGTATATAGTATTAAGTGAAATACTCATCAATTCACTGTATGAGGAACCTTTACCCTAAGCTCATATTCTCAGACGTTCTCTGTGAAAAGAACTGTTTCAGAAAGTTATGGCTCACAGTAATTTGGTGTTGCTAAGTTTATCAGTTCCACCAAATGTAATTTACTAAAATATTCTTTTGTTTTCTTGTTACATCAATAAGCTTTTTTTTTAATGTCCACTGAAGTGTCAAAGTCGTATTTTGTGCACATATTTTTTTTAAACACAACCTACAACTGACTTCAATTTAGTATGTTTATTTTCTAGCATGTTGTTCCACAATAACTTTAAGAATATGCAGTCATTTGATGTCTTACCAGTGACCAAGAAAGAAAAGAATGCTCTGTTAGAAGCAACTGAATGGTTGGAAAGTGACATTTGATTTGTGAAGACAGACTTTTAGTTCTTTGCCTGATTCAGACAGGCGAGTCCCACCACCAGGTGGCTCTGATGTGGTTGATGTGAGATCGACAGGCAGCTGAACAGTATCAGGACACAGGATCAAACACCTGAAACCAGCCATAGTGTTTTGAACAGCTCACATTCACAGGCTTTCTCAGTTTGAAGTGTCTTTAAACCTTATTGACAAGTTTTTCCAGTTGAGCCCCAGAGGCTGCCATGTTTATTTGTTTTTGCATCGTATTTCTGGTTAGCGCAGTTAGCGTCAGGTCAGACCACCGATACTGAAAGAGCTCCTGAAATCTCCGGTACAACAATGGATGTTAGAAAACCCAAAAAAGGTTCTGGGACAGATTGTGGTGTGTATGGTTGCACCAGACACACAAGAGCTTCTCAGCCCGTGGGCTTGCAGATACACAAAATAAGCATAGATCAAGCAGCCCAGTATGAATAGCAATATTAAAATGATAATAATGTGAAATATGTAAGTCACCACAATGCCATTGTGCAGGTAAAATTTAGCACTATGTGAATATGGCTAACCATAATTTAGAAAATAGGTTATGTTCTATTTATTAAGATAATGGAGGATAAATGTTATTAATAATACATTATTTGAGTATCACAGCACAATTAGCTTTGTTTGATATTCACTCAAATTAATCAGTTACTCAGAATGTAAATTGTTGAAAGTTTTAAAGGAACGATAACAATAGAACAACTTAAATCAGCGTTTACCTTCCACTAGATTGCTGCCTGGGTCCAGTGTCAGATACAGCCCACAGTCTCCACGTCTCCTGCCTCTGTTACCTCCACCCAATACACTACGTTATGAATCGGTCACACATTGACTCAGTGTTACATTTAAATATACAAAGCGATTGTGGATATATCAGTACACAACCGACTTTGTCGCTGTGCACATACTGGTATGCCTGAGTGCTTTTCACATTGTTGATGGCGTTCCCATTTACTGCCAGTAGTCCACAAAATACCAACAAATCTTGCCGGTCATGATGCTGGACCATTTCACCACATTGTCCTCCTAGGTGTTTACTGTAGTAGGATGTGGAATGGAGACACTATCTTCCTTTGTTAGACAAGTACTCAAATGTTTCCATTTAAGAGCCATTGACAATGTAAACGTAAACAAACCATGACCCTGATCAACCAGAACTGCGATGCAATTCTGGCTCGGATACGGAAATAAACTGGAAATTTACAAGAAACTCATCTGTATCAGAAACATCCTAGATCTGTAACAATCAGTCAATTAATCTCAAGTCTTAATTTGTGCTTCAATCTTGGACAGAGTTCTGCTTTGTTCCCAGTCTGTAAAAACACTTAATGACTGTTTTGTTTGATACAGCCTGTTCAGACGGTAAAAGACCTTGGAGGACATTTTCTTGCTGTTGAAGCCTGTCTGTTCAAAGTGGTTAATCTCTTAAATAGACCGTAGCAGTTCTTCTGATAATATATTTGTTCATTACATAAGTTGGTCACAGCTCTATTTTTTTCAGTCTGTTCTCAGTGAAAGATATATGATGACATTTTAGATCCTTTTATATTAACTCAGTGTTTATATTGTTTCAGGAATGGTAAAGCACATCACCGGAGGGTACAAAGTCACATACCACCCTGATGGTCCTGAAGGACAAGCCTATGAGATCGACTTCACTCCACCCTTCAGGAGAGTGAGCATGACCCATGACCTGGAGAAGATCATGGAGGTTAAATTCCCTCCAACTGACTCCTACGACTCTGATGGTGAGAATCTTAACTGAATCTGCATGATTGTACTTCCCAAAACCCTTTTTAATGTAAAACTAATGCACCTTCCTATCAAGGCAGATCAGATTTGCTCATCTATTTGAAGTTTAACTCTAACCTTTTCTTTTTCCTTATTTTATCTTCAGAGACACGTAAATTCTTTGATGATCTTTGCGCCCAAAAAGGAGTTGAATGTCCTCCACCCAGAACCACAGCCCGACTCCTTGACAAGGTTTTCTTTCACCTTCATGTTTAAATGCTTGTAGTTGTTTAATCTAAGGTCATAACTCATGGCTATTTTTCCTCTCAGCTGGTTGGAGATTTCCTTGAGGTCACCTGTATCAACCCCACCTTCATCTGTGACCATCCTCAAATCATGAGTCCTCTGGCAAAATGGTGAGAACAGCTTTCAGGCTTAAAATAATGATTTCCAATGTGATACCCAGGTTCATCCTGACAGAACTCATTGTGTTTCAGGCACCGATCACAGAAAGGACTCACAGAGCGTTTTGAGCTGTTTGTGATGAAGAAGGAAATCTGCAACGCATACACGGAGTTGAACGATCCGATTAGGCAGAGGGAGCTTTTCGAACAACAAGCCAAGGTGTGTATGACAGACTGAAGTGATTTCACTGACCTTCTGACCTGTGCCCTGGTGTATTCTGACCTTTTTTTGGGGGGGGATGAAGATGATGTGAGTTAATGTATGTAATTGGACTTCTGTCAGGCCAAAGCCGAGGGTGATGATGAAGCCATGTTCATTGACGAGACCTTCTGCACCGCACTTGAATATGGACTCCCACCAACAGCTGGGTGGGGGATGGGCATCGATCGTCTCACCATGTTCCTCACAGACTCCAATAACATCAAGGTAAAGCCGTCACTAAGATCACGATGCCAATAGGCCTCCCACAGCTATTACGCAACCACCTCATTACATGTACTTAAGTGTATAACAACTATTTTCCATTGTCATGCTAATCATCTCCATTTATTTGTATGAAAGCAGCTGGATGAAATGTCATAGCTCCATTATTTCTGTCAATTTACACTATTTCAGTTACGCTCTGTAGTGACAGTTTGACCCATGGTTTCCCTAAATTTCTTACTATTTTTTAAAAATGACAAGCTGTCTCAACTCAGTCTGTAAATCTATAAAGCACAAGAAGTTAATTTGTGTAAAAATTAACATTCCTGATCATTGTAAGAGCTTTTTTTTTATAATATCCCAAGGCCTTTAATATAATCCTGAGGAGACAAGCAAGACATATCAAAGAGCTACAAGTCTGATAAGTCACAAACGTATAAGCATCTTATCACCAAATCTATGTTTTTAGTGCAATCATGAAAACAAAACAATTCAGCGTTATCAATAACAGAATTTTTGAGGTTTGTTTTTTTTAAATGCTTTATTGTCCCTTCATTTATTTTATCTCACCAATGCAGATTGTCAATGTCCATCAAACAAAATACCTGTGAAAATAGAACAAATTAACCTATACATACACAAAAGCAACATATTGTACTGTGGCAAATCAACCTCATAAAAGTTTCTTATATGCAGCAGGCTTTAGCACCTGTACTTGCTTCAGTTTTACTTCTTTAAGTCCACTTCATTGGTAAAGCAAAACACAAATGTACCACATGGTGTCAGGGGTGCAAACACAAGCATTCATTGAAACTGGCTCCTAGATCTATATCTGCTAGAAAATGCTGCATGATTATTACTGCCATTGATGCAAGCAGGTCTGAGGTTTATCTTTGATAATACTTGGAAGTAACAAATGACACAACAGCTTTAAGTTAAAGAGTTGAAGTTGAATGTTCAGCATTCAAGAAAAGTAACAGGTTATTGTTCATCTATGAACTTCAGGTGTGGGCTGAAATATCACATATGCAATATAACATAAAAATAAAACACGTATAGTTTCAGAAGAAAAAATAAAGAAAAAAGGCTCCACTGACAGTAATGTATTTTTATTTTCTACAGGAGGTGCTACTGTTCCCTGCCATGAAGCCTGATGACAATAAGACGTCAGCGCCAACAGAGGGCACCTCTGTCTAAAAGGCACGACCTCTGACCTCCCCTGCTCTAAACACGTCTGCAGGAGTCTGCACAGAGACTTAACCTCACTGTGGTGATCAGTGTGTTTTATCAGCGTTGGTTTGTCAAAGGGAAATGGTCTCGTCTCAGTTATGTGGTTGAATGATAAACAATGACAAATTGGTTTTCTTTTATATTTCTTACACTTTATGATCATATTTGCTGCATTCTACTTGTGTGACTGTTAGGAGATATTTTAATCCGTATGTCACCCAGACTGTAAATGGTTTCAGATCAGGACTTCACGTTCATCCTGCTGTTTTGTACAGTTCTGAGTAAAATATGCTTAAATATTCTTTGGCATATTCAAAGTAAGTGAAAGAATCAAATATGCAGAGTATTAAGAGTAAATGCACCACAGCTCCTTCGCCTCCGACCTTTCCACTAAATTCATCTGTTTTTACCAGGTCTGATCATTTTCCTTGGACTCCAGAAATTCAATAATCCTCTGTCCAGAAGTGTAAACCTGTCTGAATAAACTGAATATGAATCTGCACAGGCTGTGAATGTTTTTATTTCACTTTTATAACTAGCATTGTCTTTTTATAGGACCTGCACCATCATAAAAAGGATTTCATCAAGACAATAACCTCCTGTATTTAATAGTAATTAATGTTAAAAGTGTAGGTAAATGTATGGATATGTCCACAACTGTGTATTTGGTTGAAGGGTTTGATATTTTGGGTAGATTTTTTAGGTGCATACGATAATTGTACTTTATCTTGTCTAAGTAGAATCATCAGTTGGATGTGCTTTAAAATATTTAACCTCTTGTTTCAGACTTACCTTCTGTTCAGCAGTTTTAAAGATTCTTGTAACTGACAAGTCAAGATGCTATCACATTTAGCTCTACCTCTGGAAAAAAAGGTTTTTTAGCGAAATGGGCTGGAGGAAACTGTATGTACAGTTTCCAACATCTTCAACAATGAACACACCCAGTTTATCAATATATATAAAATACATTTAAATATGCTCGTATTTCATGTCTTGAAACTGCATTATTTTACTGCATTTTTTCATGGTGTTTCAAGGTGGCCTGAAAGTCTTAAAATGTCTTGAACTGTTTAATATTTGACCTCTGAAGTCCTTAAATAGTTGCTGCCCCTCATAAAACAATCGAATTTCATTGATCCATCTGTTAATTTTTGTCTGTTGCATTCTCCACTTTGTGTTTTTGACCCAGAGGACTGTCAAAGTCTACATTTTATGAGGCAGCAAAGCTTAAACTTTACCTAAGTCTTTTTACATCATAGTTTAAATATTTCATTTCTTTAATACTGACCTTTTTCTTTATTTTACTTCATTTTGCACTTGTAGCTGCTGACAGTGTAGTTTACCTCACTATAATAATGACATTCCTGCATAAAACCTACCTGCATGGGACTACAGAAACTGCCCCCCTTAATATTTACTTGCAAAGTTTGAATTAAAAGTAAATTAATAAGCATTTTTTTTTAGCACTTTTTAGAAACTAAGCATATGTGATATAGTAGACTCAACAATGAAAAATAAAAGTCGAGAAACAAACTGGGTTCTAAAGCCTGTGTTAAACATCTCAGCCTTTAGTATTTTGTCAGAGGCTGTGAGTGTTTTCTGACTGAGACTGAGGAAGTAAAACATTTTCTATTTTGTCCCCTGCAGTGGATAGCGTTTTTGTTTGTTTGTCTTTGTTTTTTTAAGTGTAAACTGTTAAACTCTTGTCCACTACAGAGGACAAAAGTACATTGTTGGGTCTGAGTAGGATATGGATAAAATTCCAAAACTCATTGTAAAACATGCTTCCATGTAATTTATCATGACCAAGAAATAACCACAGCCAAATCAACCTTAAATGCACCCATACACTTTTATTTTATTTAATTTTATTTTTTTACTATCTTATGCGCGGACATTTTCTGCACTTGATCCTCTTGTTGCCTTGTCCAGTGAATGTCTCCGCTGGATCAATAAAGTTTCATTTAATCTAATCTAAAACCACACACATGTCCTAAACAGGGCATAAAGATGATAAAAACAACCTGAACTATGAAGGAAAGTTTACATTTATTGTCTAATGCCACTGACAGTCTATATATTTACATTTATCACAGGGTCATTAATATCCACTGATAATGTTTGGCTGAACCTGGACTCTCCTCCTCTTCCTCCTCTTCCTCCTCCTCCCCTTTGTCCGCGGGCGCACGCGAACAGTGTGATGGTGCGCGCTCCCGCCGTCAAGTGTATGTGTCCGTGGGATTAGAGTCGACAGACACACAGTGAGTGAAGATGGCGATGAGAGCGGCGCTGCGGTGCCTCTCTGCAAACTTTTCCCCCAGACTCTGCCTCTTCTCTCCGGCAGCGCAGCTCTCGAGCCCACGGCTGCTGTGGAGGAGCGGCTCTCCGCGGACACTGAGCACCACCACGGCCCTGTCCACAGGTAAACACGACAACAGGGGAGAAGAATCCACGGCGAAGAGCCCGCAGTATCACACACACACACACACACACACACACACACACACACACACACACACACACACACACACACTACATGCGGACTGATCACACATTCCTGTCTGTCTGCTGTGGGCGAAGAAACTCACGCAGTTCGTGTCACTTTCCCACAGTGGAGCAGAGGAATGTGTGTGCGCGTGTGTCTGTGTGTGTATTTGATCAACAACAAAAACTTCACTTAGTGTAGAATGAGCACACACATGTCACCGGCCACAGCCTGCGTGGACCTGTGTCTTCATGTGTGATTTTTTTTTTTTTTTTGAGGGGTGGGGGGTGTAGAGGAAACGCCACGAGCTCCAAATTAATCACAGAAAACAACTAATTTCCAGTCTCGTGCCCCACGTAGAAGCTTATTAGCCCATTACTGCCTAAATTGATTTACAGTTCAATAAAACTAGTGTGGCTGCTGTCAAGCAGATTCTAAACAAGTGGAGATTGAAAATGAGTGACATCAGGCATAATAAGGATGATGGTAATTAAAATATGTAGATTATTTTATGGAGGTTGCAAAACTATAGTTCCTCCAGTCAATAATCCAAACAAAATAAAAATGATCTAAAAATCAGTAGAATATGACTAAATGAATAACAGAAACAGGACTTGGAAATGGGTCCATGAACATCAGAGGTTAAAAATATACATTTATAATGAATGTTGAGCAGCATCTGATTATGAAAACGGTGGAATATTACGGTGAAATCGTGACAATAGACCTAAAGTATCTACTGATGAATGTTTAATGACTGTTGCGGTTGAGGTAAACTGTACTTTTGCATCTTTTCATTGTCATTTGTGTTCAGGGGTTCTGTAGTGAACGTGGAAACACTGTCATGTGAAACACTGATTCACTAGTAAAACCCACGTGGTTTAACAAATGATAGTAGTTGGAGATATGTGTTGCAGAGCTCACTTTTCAATCAATAGAATAGAATAGAATCGTCCTTTATTGTCATTGTAACATGTACAACGACATTATAAAAAGTGTCAAACTGTCAGTGCATAGTAATGTTTCTATTTTGATATAAAAATCTTTGAATTTACTCTAAGCTTTCATGAACATTGACATGATCCACAAATTAAATATAGGAAAATAACTTAAAATGCAAATTGCAGAGGAACATAGTGTTACAATAAATCATTTAGGAGCTATTAGATGAAGAGAAATATTTATGTAGAAGTCGCCACAAAAGTAGTTTTAGGTTTTTAAAGGGTTTAACAAAAGTCACACAGGATCCTGAATATATGCGATAACAGACCTAATGCCTACATGTGATCTTCATTTGTGTTGGATGAAGGACCCTCTTCAATCTGCCACTTATGACTCTGTTGTTGTTATTTTTGTTTGTTTTATTATCACATATAAAAAGCCTTTGTGTGGCCTTTACAGCAGGGACAGCAGCTCTCTCCTGCCATGTATTAGCATCTTGTAGTTGACAATCTGGTTCAAACCTGTATTTTTCTGCATGGTCTGATGCTAACACTGGAAATTGTTCAGGCATTGCAGTTCTTCCCTCGGGGTATTGTGAAGATGACAGCATGAACTCTGAGTCAAAAGCTTCTAATTTTTATTCATTTAAAATCCACCCACTGTTGTCAGGGTTTTATCTGCTGCTGCACCTGGTTAGTGTATGTATAAGGTTGCAGCTAACATTTATTTGTGTTGTTCCATATTTAGTGCTTTATTTGACACAGACAGTACTCATTAACCCTTCAAATCAAAAGTAATTTTCTTGTGACTTCCGAATAACTTTTCCCCGTATATTCAACCTTTCCTAAGTGATGTATCGCCATTTAGCTACTAGGCCTTTAACCTTATCATCTGTGAAAATTAGGTATTTTCCTATTTTTAATTCACTGATCATGTGATGTTCCTAAAAGCTCTGATTAAATTCAAAGGTTAATGTATCAAAACAGAGAAAATGAAGAGAAAGTGATTTTTCAGCAAAACATATCAGTAGCTGAACATAAAAACAAGCATCTACAACCACTGCCATGTGTCAAACTACATCTGGTTTATTGGTGAACTATTGTTGCAGAAGACGATGTTTCCATGTTCAGTATGGAGCCTCTGAATGTCCAAATGGGTCATATCTGATACGATGGAAACGCTTAGAAACTGGATTTTACCTGAGTTTTTAAAATGTATTAATAGGTGTTGTGGTTCAAGACTAATTAACCATTTTACATCAGGACACACTTTGGCTGTAGGTCTAATCACAGAAAGATAAGAAACTATAAATGAGCTACAGTTAGTCAAATGGACAGATTTTTATTATCTTTTGTCCCTGAGTGGATGTAAAGCTGCAGCCTAAAAACAGAAACAATCTCGGAAAGATAGAAAACATCATGAATAATCCAACAGTTTTATAAACCATAAAAATGTTGCTTATTTTCTTCGACAATCGATTTGGTGTGTGATCTATAAAATGTCTGAAAAGGATAGAAAATTTGGACTAGTGTTTTCCAAAGCGAAGACACTGTTA
>JAPTYQ010000018.1:37540135-37554000 GCA_029814465.1 Ostorhinchus cyanosoma
ATGACGGTGTTTCCATGGTAACTACGGAGCCTCTGAACGTCCAAATGGTTCATATCTGATGACCATGAAAAGATGATGAACTGTATTTTAAACCCATTATTTACATGAATTGATAGGATTAGTGGATCAACATGTATTAAACAGTTTAGATCAGTACATGGTTTTGGTCACTAGTGGCTGTTTGGGTCTTTATGGGTTAAAGATGAATTTTACTTGAATAGTGCAGGACTTCATGTAATATATGTGTTAACTTACCATCAGGAAAAATCCATATTTTCCAGAGAAACAACCACATTAGATTTTTCATAAACTTAAGTTATTCAGGAAGTTTTTATCATGCGAGTGCTTCCAAGTCATGGTCAAAGCTGTAGAATCATCTTGGGATTAGCCTTTTTGCAGATGAGCTGTTTTCTATGTGCAGCTTTGTAGCATTAAATTGTCACTGGGTTATGAACAAATGAGAAATTAAACCCTAGCATTGACCCATATATAATCAACACAAAGTACACTCGGTGCAGAAGTTGACCTTTACAGCCAATTCGAGCCACCTTCAGACATCATGTTTATTCCTGCTGCTTCCCTGAGTGTTTTTCCAGGCTTTTGAGATTTTTGCCGAGCCAATCTCCCAGGACAGTGGAGTGTTGTGCATTAGCAGCCTCAACTCTCCTTGAGGATCACGGTTGATAGAAATGACAAGTGACTCAGTCATGGGGAATGATGTGTATCTGAGGGCTTCATATACACCCACAGACACAATATGCTGTGTCATAAGAGCCCATCAGTCTGTCTGCCACGAACCGCTGCCAAAATAACCCTTACTAATACAGATTTATAATGGCCACTGATTGGGATGTTTTTTAAAGCAAAAAAAAAAAAAAAAACCAGAGAAGGTGTTTAATGAGTCAGAATTCAGACCCAAACATGTTCAAATGCCTTGGAGGAAGAGTAAATAATGTTAATGTGTTTGTCAGGAATAGTCCATCTGAACCACAGTGTTTTTAGTTGGAGAAACTGGCTGGAGATGGAGATGGAGATGGAATCCTCTGAAAGCTCCCAGTTTGTCTCCATGACTATGAAAAGCTGCTTTGTTGAGTTTCCTGCCTGTGAAAACCATGACACAAACCATGTTCAAATCAGCAATACATTTATTAGAGTATGTGCTTGTGGTTTTATTATTTATTTTTTATCAACATGGTGAAAGCAAGTGAAACATCTAATGCATTGATATTCTGAGGTTGTAGTGCCACCCTGTGTTTATGCAGAGTTTTACATGGAGGGCTTTAAAAACAGCTGCTGCTGAATGAAAAGAACAATAAAGTTGGTCGAATTTTAAGGTAAATGTATCTAGGGTGGTCTGGAGGTGTCATAGTGTTTGATTTAATGAGATGAGCAGTTATTTGGTGTTTGTTTTATACACTATTGAAGCTTTAGATAAAATATTGTGCGTTTTTTTTTTTTTTTTATTGAAAGAACTGGATGCCCTTCTGATGATATTGTAGTTACGTAATTGACAAGTAGCTTAATATACACCGGCTGATTAAAAAGGATGAATCGATGTGTGTTGATTTGCTGTCCATGGGCTCTCGGCGCTCAGAGGGCTCTTGTGGAGGTTACAGATGGGAAAGCGCTAATTTCAATCACTGCTTCCAGCTCCTCTCCACAGGAAAGTAGCTGGACAGAACAAGCGTACGCAGGACTCAAGTGCTATTCACTTTGTGCCGGCATTAAGCTATGAAACAGTTCCCTAACAAAAAGAAATCACAACAGAAGAACAGAAGCATGTTATCAAATATATCACTACAGTTTTCAGTTTAAATCACAAAAGGAAACCAGAGTGGGAACTTTCAATTATTACCCTGCCCCCCCCCGAAAGGGAGGCAAAGGGGTATTAGTTTTGGATTGTTTCTTTGTTTGTTAACACTGTAGCAGCAAAACATTTGGTTGAATTTATACTAAATTTGGTTTATAGATTGCCAGTGACCCAGAGTACATTTTATGAACAGTAGGTCAAAGTTCAAATTTTGTACTTATAATGGACAACATTTCAAATGTCTGTAGCAGCAAAACTATTGCTTTAATTCATACCAAATTTGGTTTATAGATGTACAGTAATCCAGAATAAATGTCTTTACATTTTAGGGAAAATAGGTCAAAGTTTCAATTTTTTATGAATTTTTCAAATCTTTTTTTCCCTATTTACTTATAATGGACAACATTTCAAATGTCTGCAGCAGCAAAACTGTCCCTTGAATTAATTCCAAATTTGGTTTATACTTTGCCAGTGTCGCAGAATAGAAGTGATTATATTTTGAAAAAAGTAGGTCATAGTTGAACTTCTTTTATGAATTTTTTTACCTCTTTTTTTTCTCCTCACATTTCCTTATAATGGGCGAAATTTTACATGTCTATTAAAACATCAATTTTGTTTCAATTTACTTCAAACTTGGCTCATATATAGAAGCAATTGATATGCTGACATAAGCACATGTACAGTACAGACATGATGACATCAGCTGGATCGATGTCAGAATAAGATACGTGCGAGGGGCGGGGTTTGTTGTGCCTGGCACCACTTGTTTTTCTTTATTCCGTTCATCTGCCAGTAAACATGGGAAATCAAACTCATTCTAATTCAGAAGCCACAGTGTAATTTCAACTGAAACATACCATTGAAATAATAGCATAATGACTTATTAATAATATAAACTTCCAATTTTTCTCATTGTTTTAGTGCAAAACAGGTGTGAATGTGAGAGTGATCGTTTATTCATCTCTATATGTCAGTTTTATATATATATATATAAAATTATGATGTTCACATTTACTTCACTATCCTTTCACAAAAACTGTGACTCACATGAACAACCATGAACAACATGACATTTCTGCAGAAAAATAAGTGCAATTTTAACAATATTATGCCTTGATTTATCATTTACACATTAGCATTATAGATCACAGTGGATCTGGAAGGCTTAAAACATTTAACACTGTTAGAATTTTGGAGTTGTCACTATATATATATATTCTTACATATATGACTGGTTTACTGGTCTGGTTTACTGGTCTTGAGATCATATTGGGTTGTATTGTGACCCCCTGAACTACAATGACTTTGACACCCTTTACTGTTAATGTCTTCAGTGTAATTTTTACACTTTACAAATTCATCCCGAGGGCCAGATCAGAACCTTGGGCGGCCTGGTTTTGGCCCAGGGGACGCATGTTTGACATCCTAGCTTTGCCTGAATATGGACAGGTTTTTTTGCCCAATATCAGCTGTTTGTCAACAACCACTGAGTTTTATAGTGTAATGAGTGAAATTCTACCAGTTGTCAAATACTTCATTAATCTCAATTTCGTAGAAAACAGAGTCTGGTCAAGCTAAAGTGAACATCAACATAAAAAAGTAAATTTGCACACTTCATTTATTAAGTGGGCTTTTTTTTTAGCTAAAGATTCCTATTTGATGGAACTGTTATCCTTTTTAAAACACCACTTACACAGTATAGGAGAAGTTCTGAACCTTCTGCTTGTCTGCATTAAATTAACACAAAGACATGCAAAAGACTGTCTATTACCGTGAGAAATTAAAATTCTGAATGATGAAGTTTGTGAATTCATACACTGGTTTACACATTTAAAGATTATCTGTGAACTGTTACAGAGAAATGAGTCTTTATTTGTAATTTTTCTATATCAGAATGAACCACCACAAGCTGTAAATACAGTAACACTGTGTTAGTGTTAAATAAATTAAATAAATCATTGGGATTATATCTGGCTTGTCTTCAAAAATAAGTCAACATTTTAGGGGATGAATATGATGGCAAAGAGTCGTCCACATGTTACTATGGCAACCTGTCCATGTGTTACCACCGTCTCGTGTCAATAAAACAGAGACTTTTCAATATTTTACTCCAAAATGCATTTTCAGCATAGTTGAACATAATATCTAAAAGGTTTTGTCCTACTTCATATCAGTTTCTGTCGAGAACTGCATGTTTTGAATGTTTGTGTAAAGCTTAAAAAATGTGTCCATTTCAAGTCCATGTTATCGAGCAGTAATTTGACATTTTTCTCCTAAAAATTTCATTTCCCCAAATTTTGCTGTACATCATGTTAAAGTGCTTATAAATACCTGCTCAAATATATATAATACATGTATATAAGTTCCTCTGGTTACATGACAGAGAGAGAAATGTTAGTGCTTGATCAGACCTGACGGTGTCTATTAACCACAACAAAACGATGCATTCAGCTGGAATTATCTGAAATTGGAATCATACAAAAGCAGGCAGTTAAAATGTGAAAAGAACCTCCAGACCCAAAAGTGTTGACCACAAGTCTGCATCCTGACAAACTCTCCTGATAACACTGCGATGAGTGTTTTTCTTTGCACTGCCGTCATCAGTTGAATTAGATCTGGACTTCAGTCACATTCTGCTTCAGTTTGTGCTCAACGACTCAGCACTTGTGTTTGGGATTATTTCTCGGCCCCAACATCACCCTGTCATTTCTAAACTTGTGAGTGGCCTCAGCAGTAATTGAGGTCAGACTTTTAGACTTTAAAGAGCCTGCAATCCAGTTCAGATGCCAATTTCCAGACACTGTGACACATCTAGGGTTTGTGTCTGACCTCTGCAAACATACTGATCGTGTTTTAATGCGTCTCCAATCTGATGTGTTTTCTTTAAACAAAACTACATGTTTGTGCCTGAACATTTAATAAATCACTGTGGTTTCAAACACTGAGTGAAATCACAGTGGAAAGGATCAAAACTAATTAAAAGGTATAATTGGACTTTTTTTTTTTAAGTCTTCAGATTGTGTTTATTACCTGTACCTTCTCCAAACCTTTTAAACTCATAAAATATTCTTATAAAAAGACACTCTAACACCCCATCTGTGTGCCTCAGTCTGCCACAAACATACTGGAACAGCATCTAAGCTCTCTGAAACCTGTATTCACATAGTTAATTTACCAAAGTCTACTTTATATTTAGCATACATAAAGTATGTTTTCCTGCTAGACAGTGGCAATAAAGCTACAGGAATTAGAAGCAAAATAATTTAAAATCAAATGTTTTCATTAATTTACAGATGGAATACTTCTAATAGTTTAAAATGATGTAATATATAATATAATTTACTTCAAAGCAAATACTAAAAAAATGGATTTCAGCCATTAAACATCATCATAAACCACCATTGTACTTTTGTATATTTACATTGTAGGTGTATCTCCAAAAAACTTAATGTATATTATATAAAATCATATGTTTTTGTAATGTTTTCTTCAAATATTAGGATATCTGATTTCTATTATTTCAAATAAATCCCTTTTTATGCAGCATAAATACCAGATTCAGGACACACTACCACAGACAGGAGGACCACTGAGTCGACAGTTGTCCAGAAGACTCTCATCGATGTCGTCCACAAGGAGGAAAAGGCTCAGATTTCACTGTTGAAAAGGCTGGCTGTATCAAAACAAATTCATGGAAAGTTGACTGGAAGGAAAAGGCGGAGAGCCAATGGGGAGGACCACAGCCTTGGGATTCAAGACTGACTCAAGGACTTAAGTGTCTGAAAGAGTGGACTGAGGCTGGAGGCACCACAGAGTCCTGAACCACAGACCACATCAGAAGAGTCTTACCCGGGTTTAGGAGATAAAGAACTGGACCAGTGCTCATCCAAAGCCTTGTTTTCAGATCTAAATAAATGTTGCATTTCGTTTGTACATCAAAGTCCCAGAGAAGAGGAGAACCCAAGTTCCTTCTTGCCTACTGTGAAGTTTCCACATGCAGTGAGGATTTGGGATTCCATATCATCTGCTGCTGTTGGTCCAGTGTTTTATCAAGTCCAAGGTGGATGCAGTTTTCTACCAGATTATAGAACACTCCATGATTCTCTCTGCGAACAGGTTTTATCCGGATGCTGATTTCCTTCTCCAGCAGGACTTGGCACTGGCCCATTGTGCCAGAACACCTCGTAAATGTTCACTGCTCATGGCGTTACTGTGTTCGAGTGGCCATCCTACTCCCCTGTTGACCCCAGTCCCATAGAGTTTTGTCCAGATTAAGAGAAACATCAGACTCAACAAAACAAATGAACTGAAGGACACCATCAAAGCAACCTGGAGCTCCACATCACCTCATTCATGCAGTCATTTGTGCAAGTAAAGTACTGTATGAGTGCATAGACATTTTGATCTAATGAGTTTTATAAGTGCAATGAATAATATGCAAAGAATCTAAAAGACAAAGTTTCCTGTTTCAATTTATAGAAAACCTTTAACTTCTTTGCACTATTACTTTAAAAAATGTTTTTACGTCTGTATTCAAAAATTAACACCGGCACCTTCTATTTTCAAGTTTCAATTTATTCAAAGAGACTTCTGATGACATGGCAATTGAAAAGAACGCAACATTGTAATGACATGTAAAATAGCAGCAAGTTATCCTCCAAAATTGTGTTCTCATGTGAAGTGACAGAAGGCAGTTTTTAGGGTCTTGTAGCTGTATAAAGTTTTCCATCGTACACAATAAAATCATGTCAATGTCAGTATGTACGACCCCTGATCTACAAACTTAAAGATTTGAACAAAAGCTGAACTGTAAATTTGAATCTATGACTCAAACCATGACAAACCTCGTAGTTTCCACACAGTGGCCGTACAAAAAAAAAAAACCAAACACTCTCTGGACTTCATTGAACACAAACCCTCCAGTGAACAGCTGCCAGTTCCATCCATCCAAACCAAAGATGCAGACGTACAATTACACAGTTATGAAAACGCATCAGTTAAATAACAAATGGCATAGTGAGGAACACGATTAAGAAAAAAACAAAACAGATTCTCCTCCATCACCTCCATAATTCACTTTCATCTATATCCTGATGATAAAATATTGTTTGTAGCATAGTACATAAGTTAATATTCATCTATGGATCAGGCAATATGTTAACACAAAAGGAAAAGACTGAACACGCTCTACCTTAAATAATCACAATCTGACACAGTATAATTCTCAAAATGAATAGACACAAAACCTTTGACTTCTTGAGAATCAACTTATAAATGCAATGAAATAGCGCTGGAGTGATTAATCAATAAATTATCAGACATGCAATTACTTTGAACTACTTATCATACCAAAATATTTGCAGTTTTCAATTTCTCAAATATGAGAATATAATGATTGTGTTATTGTTTTGCTCAGATTAATGGAATATTCTTGAGTTTTGCACTAAAAGTTGAAAATATTTAAATACATTACCATGGGAAGTATGGAAATTATATTCTTTCTGTACATTCTGCAAATTTCCAGAATAAATGACACACTGCTTAATGATAAATATAGTCAGCAGATTACTTTATGTAGACAATCATTAGTTCCACCCTTGCAGCTTTGCTTTGCTCCAAACTAGTGCAATGAGTCCTGCGTGGTATAAACTGTGAGACTTAAACAACGGTGGTTGGTCTGATTCTACTCCATTTTAGAAAACACACTAGGAATCTGAATTCAGTGTATAAAGTATAATGGTTGCTGTAAACCATTACACAGGTTTCAACATCATTGTCCATAGTAAGAGATCTGTCTGTGTTGCAGTTTTAGTCCATCTGATCTTAACAGGTAGCAAAAGCCTGTTGGTGGCATAGACAATGAACATAAAGAGACCAAACTGGGTCAAATGCATATGATATAAAAGTTTTAAGACACAAAATAACAATTATAGCAACAGGCATAGAGACAATGACATACAAAGAAAAAGAAAACTAAACTTTGATAAAGACTGCTGCGCTGGCTATTTGGTTCACTCCCTGTAGAGTGACAAAGACAAAGGTACTTTACAAAACAGCTCCTCTTGTATTCTTGCTGCAAAGGCATGGATACTCAAATGTGCGTTCGATGTATGGAGGTTTTGGTCAACATTTCAAGGCCTCCAGATGAAAAGAATGGGATGGAAATGGAATTTCAGCACTCAAGACGACTTGTGCTCATACACAAAGTAACGATACATGATGCCAATGACGCCTGCAGCAACTGCAGCTATCAACCAGGTGGTATAGGAGCTGTTGGAAAGAAGCAAATACCTTTTTTAAGATAGTGTTACTAAAATATAAGAAAGGTGAGACAAGTAACATTTCATTTTATATAGAAAAGCTTTAGTCTCAGTTTTTACTTTTTTCCAAATTAATCTATCAACCACAGACCAATAAATAATCTCTAAAATGTAATTCTGTAGGCAGAATTCACACTTGAAACACTGCAGTTGTACTGTTTTTCTTTATCCACATTACATGTATTTGTTATTTCTGATAAAGGTGTCAGATCATAGTTTCCTCTGCAGTAGTTTGTGTTTTGTAGCAAAAAACAACAATTAAGGATGGAATTGTTGTTTATCACTTGTTGATTGAAAAAAGGAGGGTATGTGTTTGTTTATAAATATGGGACAATGAATAATTTTAAAATTCTAAGCTTTACATGTGGTGCATGCCATGATTACTGACCTGGATTCTCCTGAGTTTGTGACATTTTCTTCCTGAAAAGGAAATAAACAAAAATGTCAACAAGAGACATAATAATTTTACATTAGAATATTTACCGAAGGTTACATTTATCATTACTTCTGTTACAGTGCACTTTGTACTGAGGTTAAGATAAGGCCAGGGGATTGGAAAACACTGCTTACCTTTGTACAGGCTTTTTTTCTGTCATCCTGCAGACAAAAATAATATAACGGTTGTCATGTGATTGCTCTAAAAAGTGAATATTCATACACAAGCTTAATTACAAGGAAACATAATTAGACTGCACATGTCTGACATGTATCACACTACAAAATGCCCACATTTTCATAGGTTAAGTTACTGTATATGTAATGTTGTGAGGACCAGATCTTCCCTCACCCTCATAAAAACTGTAATTTTTGTAGTGTTTTCAATTTTAATAGACTAATTGTATAAATGATGCAAGAAATAAAATAAAACCACACTTGGAAGCATTATTATTATTAAATGGATTATTAAAACAGAACAAAAAAAACTATATCTAGCATAATTTCATACTTTGTCTCTTTATATAGTGCTAATGTTAATATGAGAACCTTATGTAAAACATGGTATCCTATTTTGAGGTGCTTGTGTAAATATTAATGCCTTAAATATACAATACTCTTACGTAAGCAACTAAATTAAACAAAGTAATAAAAAGTAACATGCATATATAAAACAGGCAGCACACTACCGAAGAGACAGAGGTGTGTGGTCTTACCATATGCAACTCCCCAACGTAGTACTGCTGAAGCATCTCCCTGGCATCTGTGGAATGACCCACATCCTCAAAGCTCTCTGAAGCGTCTGCACCAGCCTGTTCCAGTAAAACCTCCTCGCCACCTGGATGCTGATATTACACAGTAATAGCTCTGGTTACATACATTTAATGACACTGGTATGGTGAAACATCAGTCATAACAAACCACAAGTAATCACTGAGTATATCTGTAACTGTAGTCTTCTGCATGCCACACTGTCCATGTGTATTTTTAAAGTGTTCTTTAACAAATGTTGGCAAACAAGACATTTCAGAGACAGCGTGATGTTATAAAGTAGTGAGGAAAACACTAGTTTTACTTCAAAATGTCCATCTTTGACTTGTGTGTTTCAAATTTACATAAAAATGACATTTGTGTTTCACTTTTCCCACTTGGTTATTTTATAGCCAGATATACTGATAGAGTACTTGAAGTAAGTCTGAAATGACTACTACATATGACAGAATATTATACATTTGTAAAGTACAAATATTAAGATATATTAGTACTTTGCAACCAAGTTAAGTGTCATTGTTCAACAAGAGTATTGTTTAAAAGTTTTCAGTGTTGTACTCAACACTTCATTTGGAATGTCTTAAACCCTCTGCAGTACGTCAGGGATTAAGGATTTGTTTTGGACCAATAACGTTTACTGAGCTGTAATGTAAGGCTAACATTCACTGGTGTGTTAAGTGCGTCTCAAATTCCCATCATCAATGAATGGCAATGCTGACAACTCATCCCCTGTTTAGTAACTACAGCTGGTTAGCCTTAAACATTAGAGTTGATCTGTGCTGACACTTGTTTTAGAGACACCCCATGGTGCCGGTAATGATGGCTTGCACTGAGAACACTTGACCTTCGATACATTAAGGTTGTAATTTCAAAAACTCGTTCTACTCGCTGGGCAACACCTCCTTTGAGACTTAAATGAGAAGCGTAAGCATTACACGTCAACACAATTCTAACAATTGTTTTGTGACTCCAGGAAGTAGTCTTGTCCGAAATGTGACATAAAACGTAACCTTGTTGACCGGACAGAAGTGTCTCTTACCTCTTCAAGGAAACTTGTGATGTCATATACTTTGTCGTGGATGATGAGCCATGTGTCATTGCTCATATTATGTTCTCTTATTTCTTCTAAAGTGTAATACTTCACACCATCATCTACTGTTTCGCCGTTTTCCTTGCTGCCAGGTACACAGTCTGTGTTTTTTACGCTGTCGTTGACTTCCTCTCCCATTTTCACGTTTATGCAAGAACGTATCTAGCCTATGACGTTAGCTAATGTTAGCTTGCTAGCCAGGTACCCGCTAACAACGATTAGCCGCTACACCAGTTTGAGTCTTGCGTAAATTCAACTAACAGCAGTCCAACTGGTCCACAATACCGCCGTGTAAAGGATACACACCAGTAAACACCCTATTATCACAGAATGATAAACAACTATGGTTACGACATCAAATAACCCCAACCCGGCACGTCCATGGATGTATTAAGTAAAACATATCACCAGCACATCAGCAGACATGTGGAACAGACCAATGACATGCGTTGTAATTCACCATCCAGCGCAAATACCCAAACCGACCAATCAAAAGCAGAGTTGAGGCATACTGACCAATCACCGATGACCACTTGAGGATCATGAGACGACGACCTTTACAGTGGCAGTCAACTGTGCGTCATCGTTGCGCATAGTGTTATTTATGTAAGATCCTAATTTTTGCTTTATCATATTTATTTAATCAACATGAATACTCTATAAATGGAAAAATTTAAAGCTATAAAGTGATTTACATTTATAAGTACTAAAAGAGCCACTGGACTACTCACCTGTAATGTTACTGTAATGTTTTTTATTTGTTACTCCGCCCCCTCAAGGGAAGGCGAGGGTATTGTTTTTGGTTCGGTGTTTTTGTTTGTTTGTTTGTTCATTTGTCTGTCTGATTGTCAGCAACTTTAAGCAAAAACTACTGGACCAGTTTCCATGACATTTTCAGAAAAGGTGCAAGGTGGTCCAGAATAGATACCATTAAATTTTGGTGAATGTACGTCAAAGGTCAAGGTCAAGGTCACCAAAAATGTGCTTTCGCAATGTTGAGAGATAGGGCAAATCAGGAATTTCCTTTTCATTCCTGCACAAAAAAATTTGCATACAGCTTCTTTTTGCAGTCACTGCTGATGTGCATTAACATCAGAACCTTGAAGGCCAAATTTGAAGACTCGAGGTCAAAGGTCAAGCTCACAATAAAGGTAAAGACCGACTTTTAGATAAAACTTTTGAACTATTCATCTTAGAGACTTCCAATGAGCACCAAAATGCTCGTCTTTTAATTCTGCATCTTGTGTGTATAGATTTGGACCTATTGTTGACAGAAGAGGTCAGGGGTCACTCAGTCAATACCTAAAATATTCAAATGGACTATAATGGAAAAACAAGTGGAGATAGAGACTTAGTTACTACTATTGACAGACAGGGAACCTAGCATGGGCTTCAAAATGGCTTCATGACCTTTGACTTTGAGTGACCTTGAAAGATCAAAATCAAGGTCACATGATTTTAAATAGTTGAAACTCCAATAAGAGTGGTGATATGTTCTCAGTTACTATTGTTGACAGCTAAGAAACTACATTTAGGCTCCAAAATGGCATCATGACCTTTGACCTTGCGCGACCTTGAAAGGTCAAACCCATAGTCTCACGTTTTTAGAGGGAGATGTCCATTAAGAGATAAAACATTTGTGAGGGGCAGGGTTTGTTGTGCCTGGCACCACTTGTTTGTTTGTCTTTTTCTTCTGTCGGACAACAGATGGAAATTAGTTTTTGGTTAAAATCTGGAGTGTTTACATTAATGTGAAAACATGTATGTTCATTAATGCTCACTGTCCCATTCAAATAAATAAACTGAAATTAAAATACTACAATGTGAACTAACAGGGTTGTATAAATATCTTTTGTCAAAATGAGAGCAAAAAAAGTTGCTCTATTCCAATGAAAGACTTTGACATGTGAGGGAGTACTATAAGAGAAATAGTATAAGAAATTAAAGGTAGAATAAGCACAAGTAGAGAATTTTGAATATGTATGAATGTATTTATTTTTATTTATGGAATTGAAACAGTTTCAGTTTCCATATAAAAATAGTAACTCTTGCATTTGCATTTCCTCAAATTGTTGTTTGGTGTTTGCTTACAGTGTTGTAATCATTATAAAATGCTTATCTTGATGATAAATATACATCCCATAGATAATGAACACTAAAAACATGATATCTCAATCAAACCTAGTAAGACTGAGTCATGGGCTGTAAATATAGCTTTTCATCACAAAACCTTTTCAATACAATGCTATGACAGATATAATGGATTCTTCTAGACCATTTATTAAATAATGGGTAAATGGGTTTATAGATGCCATCTGTAGGTTAAATACTTATTTTCTTCCAAAAAGGAAATGTCATCCTAGAACACGAAATCTGATATTTTTGTCCTTCAAATTTCAGTGTAATTAAGTCTTTTTAAAAGTCTTACGAGTTTTAATAAGTGTAAATAAGTCAATGTCAGAAGAGTAACTTCATGTCAACTGTATACAGTAAAGAGATGTAAGGACAAACAGGCAAAAGTGGGTATTTTAGAGTTGTCATAGCAGCAGTTTGATGACGTTCCTCCTGATAAAAGCGTGCTGACAGTGGGCCTGCTGAGCACATGGATCTAACTGATAAGTTAGGGTACCAGGACCACAGTGACAAAAATACTATGTTAGATTATGGACATCGTCATGTTTTACAGAACACCAAAATATCTTTAATGGCTTTTAAATTAAACATATAGATAAAATGTATGTTTATAATATTAATACATTTGATGGTCCCCAAACTGCAAAGAAGCCTATTTGCTAGATCTACTAAATAACATTAGAACATCAAGTGTAGATTAATCTGTACACTATTTCTTTGATTAATTTAGCTGTTTGGTTTATAAAATGTCAGGTGATAAATGACAAGTGAAAAAGTCATTTTTCAGCTGACATCATCTGACATATATTAGGTTTATATCTATATCATAATACTGGAAGGTCTCAGTGTCTCTCTGTGTGTGTTGTATATGTATAAATATCAGTACTGTCAAACAATTAAAATTGATCAGATTAATCACTGGATTGCTGTGGATTATTTCCGGTTAATCATGATTAAATATCATACATTTTCAGTGTATATTAATTGAATTTAATTTTGCATGAGCAAACATATTCAAGAAAGAAGGGAAAATATCTATATTATGAAAGCTAAGTGGCTTGTGTGTGTGTATGTGTGTGTGTATGTTGTATATGTATAAATATTTGGTGCTGTCAAACGATTACAATTTTTAATCAGATTAAATATTGGATTGCTGTGGATGATTTCCAATTAATCATGATTAAATATCATACATTTTCAATCTATATTAATTGAAAATATCTATATTATAAAGCCAAGTGGCCTCTGTGTGTGTGTGTGTGTGTGTGTGTGTGTGTGTGTGTGTGTGTGTGTGTGTGTGTGTGTG
>JAPTYQ010000018.1:37556370-37584834 GCA_029814465.1 Ostorhinchus cyanosoma
TTCTGGCTATTATGAGGTCGCCAAAATTGTTATGATAAAATTTTCATATCAATTAATATTATTATCACAATAAATATTAATGCCATTATTTTTTTTGTGAAAGACAAAATTGTGGTACTCATTGAAAGTTGAATTAATCTGATAGGCTAGTTATTTGAAGTTTTAAACTTTCTTATGGTAAGAATGTTTCATAAATTTAAAAGTAAAACTTCAAATAATTATATTCTGATAATTATTGGGTTTTGTTTTTCACGTACCATAAATAAATACATTCCATACCAGTTAGCACCCTGGGTAGAAGCATACCTCTGACCTCCCCTACCTGTTGTTATGTTCCTACAGATAATGGATGACGATGATTCCATGCATAGACTGGAAGGGACAGATCCATCAGCCCAAATTGGTGGACTCATTGTAAAGAAGAAGAGTGCTGCTGCAGAAGCCCATGTTTTTCGGGCACCAACTCCACGCACCTCTTTGCTGGGTTTGGACCTTCTAGCAGCCCAGAAAAGGAAGGAGCGTGAGAGCAAGGAAAAAGGCGACAGTTCTGATGAAGACAGAAATGGAAAGAAATCAAAGGTTTCCTCCTATAAAGACTGGGAAGAAAACAAAAGTGACTCTGGGTCAGATGAGGAGGACGACGATAAGAGCAGAAGTGCTAAGAAGGAAAGGTAAGGGTTAGTAATACTTGTCACAGTGACATTAGATAATAACCACTGTACATATTGAGTCACAGATTTGCAAAGATATTAAGAACCCCCTCCTTGTGGTGTTTTGCTCATTAGTTTGACTAACTGCAATAGATTACACACTCTCATGTGAACACAGGTGACTACATGGTAATATATGGGTCATATATAGTTTTCACTGCCCTGTATTTAATTTGTTGTATTTTATTGTTGTCTCAGCAGCAGGAAGTATCGTGTGACTGGATCTGAGACGCCGTCCAACCCTGGAGGGGTCAGTGAGGAGTTCCGGCGCAAAAACCAGCAACGGGAGAAAGACCGACGTGAGCATGGAGTCTATGCTTCCTCTAAAGAAGACAAGAACAGAGACCGGGACCGAGACAGGAGCAGAGATAAGGGCAGAGACCGACGAAGTGAAAGAGGTCAGGGTCATTATGGTTTCATTTTTTTATGGTTAAGTTAGGGCTGAGTGAGTTGAAGTATTATTAATTGTACTGTACATAGTTTTTTTAAGCCTTTTTTTTTTTATTTTATTTTTTTTCTAGTTTTTGCTTTTTTCTCTTTTGGCTGTCACTCTCACAGACACACATTTATGCCTCCGCCAAAGAACAGTGGAGGTTATGTTTTCATTAGGGTTTGTTTGTCTAGTTGTTTGTCTGTTAGCAAGATAACTCAAACAGCTATGGACAGATTTTGGTTACATTTTCAGGAAATGTTGATCAGTACAAGGAACAAATGATTACATTTTTGTGGTGATGGGGGGCCTGATGCTGCCTTGATAGAGGTCTGTGCTCTCCGAGTGCTTTTCTAGTTTTAAATGTGACAAGTACCAGAATAACTAATGCATCTGAGTCTGGTTTAGACTAACTCTAAATGTGAAGTGTCATGAGATAACTTTAGTTACGATGTGGCACTATATAAATAAGATTTGAGTAATTGATTGCTCATGGGCGGTTTGGGTTGCTGGTCCCTTTGTCTATAGTGATGGACTAATGTGGACTAACTTGAAGTGTTGAGTTTGGTCACTTTAACCTGATTGAGTGACATGTTTTACTGTCACATTAAAGTCAAAGTCTTTGTAACATCTTGTACATATTTGATTAGGTCGAAGTGTTTATACTGATAAATAATTACTGAAATGTTGCAGATAACAACCCCAAAAATGTGTATTTCACCATTTGTGTAATTTTTATTCTTTCCATAGCAAATAAAATGTCAATTAAGGAAATAATTAAATGAAATGTAAAATTAATAAAGTAAATATAGTGGAACTTTAGCTCAACTTTCCATTGTGCCATTCTGCCAGATGATCGAGAAAGCAGCTACAGCCGTGGCAGCAGCCGGTCAGAGCGTGGCGAACGCAGTGAGAGAAGCGAGCGTTCACAGAGAGACGGTTGGTCCGATCGCATCAGCCGAGGGAGCAGGAGGGATGAACCAATGACACCACAGCATCGCCCCAGAGGTAGCTTTCTTCTCTTATATTGTAATCTTGTTATTACTCAAGTAGAATTTTGTTGCTTGACTAAGTATACTAATTCTTATGTAGATTCGTTCACACCCTCGCGCTCCAACTGGGATGAGGATGACAGCGGTTATGCCAGTTCACGCCATTCCCAGTGGGAGTCTCCATCCCCTGCCCCATCTCACCGAGAGTCTGAGCGCTCAGAGAGAAGCCACCGATCTGGTAGAGAAAGTGAGAGGAGAGACAGGTAACCATCTGCCATCGGTTTATCTCACGTTTACTCAATTTGTCATTTCATTGGTGTTATATGTGAGTTAACATTTGTTTAAATCACTGTTTGATAAATGGATGGAATAGGCTATTTTATATAGATCTTTATTTTATATCACACTATTTACAGTAACAAAATGCATACCTTTTAGGAAATGCTGCTACATTTACTTGTGTGTTGACTGTTTGCTGTGTGTTTAGGTCAATCAAGGGTCGTTACCCTGACGACACACCCCTGCCTACTCCATCTTATAAGTACAATGATTGGGCCAATGACAGAAAGCACTTGGGCTCTACACCACGTTTATCACAAGGAAAAGGTACCCTCTAAAAAAAGAAGCGTCTAGTTTTTCTATTTTCTATTCTGTTTTTGTTTGTATGAGGGTTAAAACACTCTTACTTCCTTATTTATTACTTTAGGTAGGAAAGATGGAGAAGGAGGAATTATGTTTGATAATGAAGATGAGAAAGAACAGTGGGAAGAAGATCAGAAGGTGAGTGCCTAAAAATCTTCCAAAAAAGCAAAACTCATCTATTGTAGAAACAGATGAACTTTCCTGCATCAAATGGTTTTACTGTTTTCCCAGCAAGCGGACAGAGATTGGTACATGATGGATGAAGGCTATGATGAGTTCCACAACCCTTTCACAACCACTTCTGAGGAATATGTGAAGAAGAGAGAGCAAATCCTTCAGAAGCAGACGCAGAAACGAATATCTGCCCAGAAACGACAGATCAATGAGGTACAACAAGAATGCTTTATATCAGCGCGTCTGTGTAGACTTTATTTTGTATTTGTCTTGTTGGTGCATCCATCTGTGTCAGTAGGTGTTTATAAGTGGTTATGTTTCTCTTGTCAGGATAATGAGCGATGGGAGACCAATCGGATGCTGACCAGTGGCGTCGTGCAGAGATTGGAAGTGGATGAAGACTTTGAGGAGGACAATGCTGCAAAGGTTCACCTGCTTGTGCACAACTTGGTTCCCCCCTTCTTGGATGGAAGAATAGTCTTCACTAAACAGGTAAATGAGATGTTAACTCGTATGAGATGACAATTGTAAATATCCATAAACAGTTTGCAGTGCAGAGCTTTCAGCCATCTTGGATAACATTTTTATGTCCAAAATAAAACAGTGCTGGTCCAAATGCAGAATACAAAAGTGTTAATATGTGTTTGTTTTCCTGCTTCAGCCAGAACCAGTCATCCCTGTGAAGGATGCAACCTCGGACATGGCCATCATCTCTCGTAAAGGCAGCCAGCTTGTTCGCAAACACAGAGAGCAGAAGGAACGTAAAAAGGTAAGCTGGTCATTAAGTACCAGTTTTAGAAGGAGGAAGGCTCTAAAGTATTATTTATTATTTAGATACATAACATACATGCATTTGGTATATAATGATTCTGTGTTTGCTACAAATGGCTTTAACAAAAGTGACCCAGAACCTGGTTTGTACAGTTTAGGTTAAACATTTACATACACCTCGGCTGAAAGCATATATATACTCAGTGTGTTACATTCCTGAATTTTTCACTTCAATATATATTTCCTTTGTTAGTTCAGTTAGTCCAACTGCTTGATTTTGTTGGTGTGACATTTCAAAATAATAATACATGGCATTTTTGATTGTAGCTTTTATTTCTTTTCACATCTAGAATTGAATACCATAACTGTAGAAAAACTTTAACAGCTACATCTCAGGATCTCCCTTCATTATACATTTGCTTGCCATCATGATTAAATCTTAAGAGATAAAAAATTATAAACACCACATGGCCATTGAGTTGTTCAACAATGAACTAATGGCATCACGTGGAAAGAGAATTATGTATTTATTCTGATGTTTTATTTAATAACATTAATGAATAACCTAAAGATTAAATAAAAATAGATCTTACGTTGGGAAACTGATCATAAAATAGCTCCTAAATGATACCAGCATACCTTAAGCAGCATTTAAAGGGATGTCAGAAATATTCCTGTTTGTTCAAATTGTTTTCTTCATCCACACTTAAGTTATATTAACATAAGTAAAGATATTTGTCATTTGATATCAGTGTGCAACACTCAAAAGAGCTGAGAGGGAGGTGAAATAACCACTTTGAAGGCTATTTCCGTTTTCAACTCTGAGAAATACAGTGTGTGTCTTTTTTTTAACCACTTTCTCTGTTGGACAAGAAGGTTTCAACATTTAGTAGTCTCTCCACTATGATAATATTTTACATCATCTCAATAAATACGCTGGGCTAACAGACCTATACTGAAATGAAATGTTTGAAAAAAATGAGTTTCAGTAGATTTATCTAAGGTGTATTTACATTTGCTGACCTCAAGTGTAAAACAATAGTGAGGTAAGTTGGTGAAATGTCCTATAGTGCTTTGGATTTGTATCTTGAAAGCAATACTCCTGTTGCCATTGTCTTGTTATTAATAAACCTGTGTGTAGAATGCACTCATAGAAACTCAAACTATGCATCAAAGTTAGACAACTAAATGCAGGAATGTAATGCAACAGTGCAGAGATGATCTCTCTACTCTGCTGAGAAATGTTAATGGGTTTTGTTGGTTCATACCTGTCTGGATGATAATGCCAGTGCTGTCCAACTTCATCACTTTAGTAAATAATTTATTCACGATTATGGTAACTGGTCAGTTGATGACATTTTCACTGCAGACCAACATGACAGTTTGACAAATGCATCCCTAGATGCTCATCATGCTTTCATTTTGTGTTGAAAATGTGTGACCACCTCAAACTTTAAAGCAGGGAGCAGCTTTAATCTTTGCAAAAAACAATATCATCTCAATAATTATGTTTTCAGGCACAACACAAACACTGGGAATTGGCAGGCACCAAGCTGGGAGATATCATGGGTATTAAGAAGACAGAGGAAGAAGATGTCTCTGGGGGCAAGGTTGTAGGCGAAGATGGCAAAGTAGACTACAGGTAGGAAGACGTTTGGATCTTGATGAGATTTTTGTTTATCCACAGATTTCATACATTGAAATGTAGTGTCATTTATCTGACCTTTCTGTTAATTTGAAGTGTTTTTCCTCTGTCTGCCTTTCAGAGCGGAGCAGAAATTTGCAGAGCACATGAAAGAGAAGACTGAAGCCAGCAGTGAATTTGCAAAGAAGAAAAGCCTCCTGGAGCAGAGACAGTATCTACCAATTTTTGCTGTCAGACAACAGCTTCTCAACATAATAAGGTGATGTTATGTTCTGTACCTTATCATCAAATCCTACTTTTCACCTCAAAACGTTCTTAGACTACTTCACTCAGTTCTGTGATCGGTCTTTTCATGCCTCTGACCGTGGATATCACTCGTATGGTGGTGTATGTTTTTAGTTGTCTGTCCTTTTAGTGAAACCAACATCTGTCACTCTGTTTCTTACTGGAAATTATTCACTACATGTCAAGATAGTGAGGACTTCCATTTCACCATAAAATACATTTTTACAATAGATATTTGAGTCTTTCAAAGCCTGCACTGCATATATTATACCGCTGTTGACAGATTTGTTCTGCCCCATTGTCTTGTGTCAATCTGTCCCTTTGTTTCATCCTGTCTGTACAGTTTTGTTTATATGAGCCCTTCCTCTATGTATATGCACACTAACAAGAAATGGACAATAATGTGAGTGTAAATATTGAGACTGTCAATTAAGCACAAGTTATGATGAAAAATAAAGTTGTCCTCCGCAGAGGGTCGGTGGTGGTGGGTTAAAAAAAAAATCAGTGTTGACAGATATGAAAGTAAACTGGATCTTGTCAGGTTGACAGAGGGATATGATGTGAGGTGGTTGTTGTCGTGTGAATGAGCTGTAACTCGACTAATGGATTGTATTCCCTGGCATCTGTAGGGACAACAGTATAGTGATTGTTGTTGGGGAGACAGGCAGTGGGAAGACCACCCAGCTGACCCAGTATCTCCATGAGGACGGCTACACCAGCTATGGCATGGTGGGATGCACTCAGCCCCGAAGAGTGGCGGCCATGAGCGTCGCAAAGAGAGTCAGCGAGGAGATTGGCACCAACCTGGGAGAGGAGGTCAGACTGCTTAGTCTTAAATTTACTTCTGATTGTGAAACTGTTGAGAACATGTTAAATAAGGTGCTTAAAGGTAATAGAAAAACAGCTGAGTGGTTCTACTGCGCAAACTCGAACAGAAACTACTTGAACTGAAATTACTTAAGGATTATGTTTAACCTACAGCAGGGTGTCTACAGATCCTTAAAAGCTCTTAAATTTGATTGTCCCAAATTAAGGCCTTAATTATCTTTAAGCTCTTAAAGCTGGCACTTGAAGACCTTCAAAAAATCCTAAGTCAATAAATGATAATTCTATAATTGCTTTGTAAATCTTTGTAAAGAATTTGTAATTGGTGTTCGGCATTTTATCATAATGGAAATGGACTGATGGACAGACAGATGAACGGACTTTAGTAATTCCAAACTGGGAAATTACAGTGTAGCAGCAGCATGACATACAATAACAATAGAATACCACAGCAAACATGAGTAAAACAGAAATGCAGAACAAGACCAAACACTATACATAACAAGTGGTGCCAGGCACAACAAACCCCACCCCTCGCATGTGTTGGAGCTTATTTTGGCATGGATCCAGCTGATGTCATCATGTCTATGCATGTGCTGATGTCAGCATATTAATTGCCTCTATATATGTGCCAAGTTTGAAGTCAGTTGAAACAAAATTGATGTTTTTATAGACATGTGAAATTTCTCCTGTTATAAGTAAAAATTCATAAAAATGTTAACTTTGACCTATTTTTCCCAAATTGTAACTGCATCTATTCTGGGTCACTGGCAACCTATAAACCCAGTTTGGTATGAATTCAACCAATAGTTTAGCTTTGTTATTTGATCAAATGCTTTGAAAAATGTCTCAAAATGTCCTAAATTTGGCTTCATCGTACCTGCAGAAACCCTCTACTGTCACCTTCCTTGTTTATTCCATTTAACAATTACAGGGTCTCTGCAGGTCATTAAAAACCATTAAAAGTCGTTAAATAGGTTTTGTGAAAATTAAGGTCTTAAATGGAATTAAAAAGCATTCAATTTGATGTTGGACATTTTAAAAAATTAAATACACTTGATGGAAAAAAAAAGCATTGTTCACGATTTATTTTGATTATATAGACATTTAATAATTTTGATCGGAAGAATAGTTTGATGATTGACAGGCAGAATCCTTTAATTGACTATTGTTTATGGCTAATACACAGTCACAACACCGGATGCTTGGAATGCAACGTGTTGTGAGCGTGCTCATGCTGTGATGAAAGAGTGGAAGGAATATTAGCAGATGTGGGAAAAATGGGAAAATGCAAGTTTCAGCCAAAGCGATTGGAGGAGGAAGTATTCAGAACCTGGTTAAAGCCTGTCGAAGGTAAAACGTTATAATAAAACTATATATAAAACTGTATCTGCAGTTGGACATGGGCATTAAATCTGTTTAAAGTGGGATTAAAAAGGGCATGAAAAACATTAAATTAGGTTTGCTGATTCCTGCAGAAACTCTGAATTATCTAACCAGCTAATCTACTGTACATTAATAGAAGCTCAACCACTTAAATGTTATGTAGGTTCTGCTTTGGGTCGTACGCTGTATAATACTGCCATCTAGTGGACAAAATGAAAACGTAAAATAATAGCTGGCCTGACAAACAGAATTGACCAACAGTAAAGAGAATGACTGTAAAAGTAGAGAGAACTTGGATTTGATGCCATCTCTATGTTATTGTTTGCTATTACTACAGATGTAGTGCTATATAATTTTATTGGTCATAAATATTTAGTACTTTACTATTAATTTTTTGCCTGCAGGTGGGATATGCAATCCGCTTTGAAGACTGCACATCAGAGAAAACGATGATAAAGTACATGACAGATGGTATCCTGCTCAGAGAGTCTCTGAGGGAGTCGGATCTGGACCACTACAGCGCTGTAATCATGGACGAGGCTCACGAACGTTCACTGAACACTGATGTGTTGTTTGGGCTTCTGCGTGAGGTCAGTATTCAGCTGCAATATTAACATCCAAGGGTAGATTTGTTGTTTTTATTTTAGACTGTGTGCCCTGTTCCATTGCTGAAATACTCCATGAGGTCATCTTGTGCCTTTTTGACTCAACATTTGGAATTATATTTTCCTCTGTATTCTGTTTTTTTTACCAGGTTGTGTCTCGACGCACCGACTTGAAACTTATAGTTACCTCTGCTACTATGGACTCAGACAAGTTTGCTGCCTTTTTTGGGAATGTACCTATATTCCACATTCCAGGAAGAACTTTTCCAGTAGACATCTTGTTTAGCAAGGTATATATTTTTTTTATTTCATTGTACTTCCTTTTCATTTCCATATTTTCCTCTATTTTTACATCCTTGCCTTTTGAAATTTCCTGAGAAGTGATGGAAAGTGAAAATACAAAAAGTCCACCATTCTACAGATAATTGATTTTTGTCATGTTTATTTTTCTGAAAAAGTAATGACGGATATACTAATATAATAAATTAGCTCACCAGTAATCCTGTAAAATATCACTTCTTCCAATATTTTTGACAATTAATTAACCCTAACATTGCTCTCTTTTTTAACAAAATGCTATGCTCTAAACTGTACATTTTCTATTAAGCTGTTGCGATAAAGTGTACTAACACGGCAGCATTAATCAAATAACCTGTACTGTAGGGTGAATGGGATTTGTATGATTTGGTTATTTGTTTATTTGAGGTTTTTGTTGGTCTCATTTGTGTCATTTTGTTCTGTGCAGACCCCTCAGGAGGACTATGTGGAGGCAGCAGTAAAGCAGGCCTTGCAGATCCACCTCAGTGGGATGGTTGGAGACATTCTCATCTTTATGCCCGGGCAGGAGGATATTGAGGTGAGGCTGATGTTCACTCATTCACATGTGTTGTTCATTTTTATTTTGCCATGTGAGGCTCTTTATGAATGGAAATGATACTTGCAATATGCTTCTTTAGAATGAGTTTTGTGTGATTTAGTGTTTTTTCTTATAATATACCGCTGCTGCATGCTGTTTTGATACAATGACATATATATTTAAGAAAAAAAAGTCCTGTCTTGATGACACAAAATTAATAAAACATGCTCTTGCAGGTGACATCTGATCAGATTGTGGAGCGGTTGGAAGACTTGGAGAACGCTCCTCCTCTGGCTGTGCTGCCTATCTATTCCCAGTTGCCCTCTGACCTCCAGGCCAAGATCTTCCAGAAGGTTCATATGAGACCATAATGTTACATTTATGCTTAATTTTCCAATATTTAACTTAATATATTTGATGAACTTAATTTTTTTCCTCTTTCAGGCTCCAGATGGTGTAAGAAAATGCATTGTAGCTACAAACATCGCTGAGACTTCCCTCACTGTGGATGGAATCATGTTTGTTGTGGATGCAGGATACTGTAAACTAAAGGTGCTCCACTCCCTACGCACATTCTCATTAATTTTTCACATAGCAATCAGAAATAGCCTTAAACTGTGTACAATATTTATCTAAACAGTATGTTTAATGCCTTGCTTCTGTTACAGGTGTTTAATCCCCGCATTGGTATGGATGCTCTGCAGGTTTATCCCATCAGTCAGGCTAATGCTAACCAGCGTGCTGGTAGAGCAGGACGTACAGGACCAGGACAGTGTTACAGGTGATTGTCTGCATATATATATATATATATATATATATATATATATATATACACTGTCAAAACACACAAACAAAACCACTTAGCCTTTACCTGTCAATGCTAAAAGGAAATCCAAAGTGTATGCTCATTTGATCCATCCTGAAGCCTTAGCTCACAGGTACAAATAACGGAGCAGATTATGGCTTTCTCTCCATTCCTGATTCTAAAAATGTGTAGAATTTTAGTATAACTGAGGGTGTTTTGTCATTTTCAGGACAGTGCTGTCCGTATATAGTTTTCTTTGCACAGACATAATAAGATTTCCAGACAGTCAGGGGGAAAAAAGCCAAAGGGTCATTTCATGCCATTTAACTCTGTTTACAGCAGTCAAATATGCCACTAAAGATCAAGTGAAACTTGACCTCTGTCTCTGAAGTAGACCCTGACACTCATTTTGCATCACTAACAAGCTAGGATGATGAGCAGGTCATGCAAATTCACACAAATGCTATAAATCACATTTGGAGGAGCTTTAAACCGGGTAAAGTGAAAATTTATGTGGAGCTGTGGCTGTGATAAAGGAGATGGGGTAACAGTCAGTGGATTTCTCTGATTGTGTGGAAATCCTCACTTAGAGACCCTTCAAACTGTGACAGCAGACCCTACACTCACTAAAACGCCATCAGTGCTGTACATTGAAATCATTTTGTTATCATATTAATTTATTTGGCACTACAGTCAGTGAATGTTCCTTTTTATCATTTTGTAGATTTGTGTCAAGGCTGTATGGTCGTAGGAGCACGTTTTTGTCTGTTCAGAGTCTGTACATTTAAAAAAAAAAAATCTGAAATCATGCCCGTGTGCTTCAGTGTGATTATGCCTCAGGTGTGCAGTGTTTAATTTACATTCAATGTAAAATGAAAAGTGATGAAACACTTGTTCATTTCTAGTGAGAATAGCAGTATTAATGGTTGCTGATTTTTCACTTCCATCATGAACGTCTGTCCTCTCTGCTCAGGCTCTACACTCAGAGTGCCTTTAAGAACGAGATGCTGACCACAACCATCCCAGAGATTCAAAGGACCAACCTGGCTAATGTGGTCCTCCTGCTGAAGTCTCTGGGAGTCCAGGATCTGCTCCTCTTCCACTTTATGGATCCACCACCTGAAGACAACATGCTCAACTCTATGTACCAGCTCTGGATCCTGGGGGCTTTGGACAACACAGGTGGGCATAAAGTAAAGGGATGACCCTTTAATATCCATACCTATACACTTAACACACACTTCATTTCTGTCTTTCTGTCATTTTTTCATTGTTACTTGCTTGTATATTGGTAGGTTATTGTCGTGCTGATTATGCTCATTTTAAAAACCTCTTTGAATTTTTTATTCACCTTCACAATTTGTGGTTTTTCTTCCATTTCTTTTATTATCTTGCAAATAAAACCAAAAAAAGAAAAGAAAAGAAATCTAACCTTAATGGGAAAAAAAGAAAAATTGAAATTGAATTTAAAAATTGGCAAATCACTATTTCCTTGACACATCTCTGAGGACCCATTTTTTTAAAAGGTCAACCATTGTCATCTAACACATCCTTAATTTTAAAGATTAAATTTCTGTATAAATGTTCCTGATCATTAACCTTGCATTTTATCTTGTTCATCCCTTATACATTTGATAAATCACAACTTTTTAAAATGCATTTTATTAAAAAATCAAGAACAAAAATATGCACATATTAAAAACTTAACAAATAAATGCAAATGACAATATTTAGTTTTTATTCCCTTTTATAAGTAAAACAGCAGACACAGTTTAAATCCTTACGATAGATGTGCTGCATATATAAATAGCAAAATACTCTGACAGAAATTATGGAAACTATGTGGCGACCCTAATGGAATCTGCCGTAGTGTTTACAGACAATCTTTGGGAATGGATGGACTAGACGTGGTGCAACTCTACTGTTCAAATAGTAATAATTAAACTGTAAGAATTTGATTAGTTTGCAAAATAACCCAGTTACATCCTCTTCACTTGTATATTTTGTGCTCTCTGTAGTAGCTGTAGCAGTAGTAAACCATCCCAGCATACTGCAGGGCCAAACAAATCATCAGCTTTTTGAACTGAAGATGAAGCTGTTGAGAGACGAGTTGTAGAATTTGAGGGTTTTCTTTCCCCCTCAGCACTGCTTTGAGCTGCTGATGCTGACACCACAAACACATGAAGGCGACTAGTATCTATAAAAGATGCTGCAGTGATGATGCAGATGCTGCAAACAGGCCTGGAGGAGGTAGTTGTGAGGTTTAGCCAGTGGAGTAATTGCCTAGTAACTGATCCTGTGTTTGATTTGACTGGTCGGGTCTCATTTCTGTCTCATCCTTCCAGATTCCAAGGGATTTAGGGATTTGGGGATAAGGGGGGACTTTTGATGATTCCCTGTATGGTGTGTTAACAGCAGATTATCTCTGATTAAGGCTTACCTGCCCCAAACTGGCTGCTCTGCTTCTCTGCTTTTCCTCCTCATAAGCTTCTTAGACTGTGTCGCCTAATCATTTAAATCAGAACCGGCAAAGTTTTTGATCTTTCTTTTTTTTTTTTCTTCTTCTTTACAAGTATTTTCAACTGTCAGCAGTTCATCCCCCTCTGTCATGCTGATAGACAAATAAGTGTCACATTATACTGACTTCTTCCTCACACCAGCAGTTGCGCTCATGCGTCCTTTCTACATTCTTCACATGTCATGTACTTTCATGTTCTTGCCGTGTAACTATTTAATTGTTCTGTGCTTCGTCCTCTCAGGTGCTTTGACACCGACCGGGCGTCTGATGGTGGAGTTTCCTCTCGACCCTGCTCTGTCTAAGATGCTGATCGTGTCCTGTGACATGGGCTGTAGCGCCGACATCCTCATCATCGTGTCCATGCTGTCTGTGCCAGCCATCTTTTACCGACCGAAGGTACGTCGCAGCTGACAGTTGGTGAATGTAACCCTTGGGTTGTTTGGATGTCGACCGTGAGACTCTGCAGATCAATCAATCTGTTGGTCTGGGATTTATCTGTCTAAAGCATGGAGTTTAAATTATTATTATTATTATTTTTTTTACCTTTTTAGCTCATTTAAGCAACATTTACAATGGAATTCATGGTCAGAAGACATCATTCACATAATATCATACTGGTTGTTTTTCACAAAAAAAACAAAACAGTATGAATCATTTTATCCATTAGTTAGAATGAGGGGAGTACATAAAACGGAAAAGTAAAACCATTTAGGGATCAGTTTTTATCTCCACAGAAATCTGAAGCTGTTCATATGTTGAATAAATAGATAAGGCTTTATTGATCCCACCGTGGAGAATTTTCACTGGTAGCAGCAGCAAAATACAAAAACAAAGAGCAGAGAAGACAGGCAGAAAACATACACTAGTGAAACATGAAATATAAAGAGAAAAGAAAAATCTGCTCTTTCTATAAATATTTCTTCAAATTTAGATTTAAATATTATTTAAATAAATGATTGAATCCATAACTTAAGTATTTAAAGTAATGGACAGTATATTTATTTGCACATAGGATAGCGTGGAGCCATCCCTGTTATGTTTTTGGGCAGTTATTTTCCCATATTAACATATTCTTTTAAAAAAAACGGGGTGTGCGTGGGTTGGTCAGTCATGATACACTCAATGACCAACGTGATATCATGACTCGCATAAACATATATGCCACTTTTAATTGCCATGTTATCTGTACACATGATAAACTTTCCACGTGTATGTTCACACCACATCAAACTCCAGGTCCTGAGGGTTAGGCTTATGTGAACCAGAGATCTTGACATGCGATTAAATGCCATTGAATAACATGCAAACAGTCCAAAATGCATGTGTACAGCTCGCCAAATGCCATAAGAACTGGTGTGAAATACAATGCAATTTCATGAGATCATTCTCAAATGACATAGTCATCTGCAGCGCAGGATGACTCTGATCCTGTAGTGACAGGAAGCAAACCAACCCATAAAGATGGAAGACTCTACGACTGCAGCCACTGTTCCATGTTTTAAAACCTTAACATTTTAAATTCAAGACTTGAATATGCAGAGCCTAATGAGTAGGCCTATTATAGATTTTTATTTCTATCCAATGTATGATGTGTCAGCAAAGCTTTTGTGGTGGCCCACTGATCACTTCCTAATCATATATAAACATATGTGTCTCCCTTCAGGGCCGTGAGGAGGAGAGTGACCAGGTGAGGGAGAAGTTCTCAGTCCCAGAGAGTGACCACCTCACCTACCTCAACGTCTACATGCAGTGGAAGAACAACAACTACTCCAGCATCTGGTGCAACGAGCACTTCATCCACACCAAGGCCATGCGCAAGGTCAGTGTCACTGCTGCCTCAACTCTGTTCTCTGCCATCATTCAGAAGAACAGATGAAAAGTCTGACAGTCCGTTCATTCAGTCTGTCTTCTGTTTTTCAAATATCATTGTTAGATTCTGGCACATTTCTCTTATTTTTGTATCATTTCCTAAATTAAAATGTTTTTATTTTCTTTGTTTTCATTCAGTGCTTTTAAGTTTTGAGATATAGAAATATTTCAGTTTCTGTGGGTTTAAAATCCAGTCATCTATATTTTAGGCTTTGAATGTCTTCATTTGTACAGGTTTTAATGATTAGATTATGGAGTTAAACTTACTTTCACCGAGTGAAATTTGTATTGATCAAGTTGTAACAAAACTACAACATGAAACAACAAAGAACCAGTAACCACTACTACAAAATGTGCTGCCTGATCCCAGTTTCACACACACCCAGTCAGCCTCTCCTGATGTTGTTCACGGGGTAATGTGGCATCTCCTCTCATTAAAATGAAGCTTTTTCTAGAAATAACGAGTTTTTTCCTGTTAATATTATTTTAATTTAATATAGGAAGTGGAAGATCTACCAAGATCAATGAGAAAACAGTGCATTTAGCAGGTGATTGAAGCATGTTACCCAAAATGGCTGAAAATATGATCTTAGAACTTCAAAAATAAATAAATAAATAAAGCTGCTATAAAAAGTATTGTTCTGTATTCACTTGGAGAACATCACCAAGGTCTGGTCTGATTTCAATATTAGTACACGTCTTAAATTGCCTTCCTAATGGTCATAAAAGGAGCCTTGTTGAAACATGCAGAAGCCCCGATAGACCCTGATAGATTTTTACCTGTCAGCAGTGAGATGTTTTCCCCTCAAACCGCAGGCTGTGAGGCAGCGGTAAGCCTTGGACAGTGTTACAACAGGTCAGAACAGATCAGACCTGTTTTTCCATATGGTTCCTTGTCTCATCTATATTGTTTCTCTGCAGGTGCGAGAGGTGCGTTCACAGTTAAAGGATATCATGGTGCAACAGAGGATGAATTTGATTTCCTGTGGCTCGGACTGGGACATCATCAGGAAGTGTATCTGTGCGGCTTACTTCCACCAAGCTGCCAAACTGAAGGTAGTGTGCTCGCTGCAGTTGCGCTGGGTTTTCCTCAGTTAATATGTTACGCCTCATGGCGACTGGTTGTGGCAGATTTATAGCGGTATAATTACAGAGTTGTGAAATATCCCTTCTGGCCTCACATTAATACAGCACTAAAATCTGAAAGGGAATTTGAAATCATGACTATATAATCAAGGCTCTCCATTTGACTTATGAGTAGGGAGAAAACCCATGCAATCATAACAGTGTTGGATATACTTTAAATTTATTTTCCTGCTGTCTAAGCCAGGTGGAGAAGCACATTAGCCCAGACGATTTCCTTTGCTGTGACCTTAAACTGAACACGCAGACACATGTTTAGATGCGCACATGCACCTACACTTAAGACATGCTACACACTGGGTCCCAATTTCCTGATGCAGAAACTCTAAGTTGCTAGTTTAATTACTGACGTATATCTGTGTTTGCTCCCAGGGCATCGGTGAATATGTAAACGTGAGGACAGGCATGCCATGTCACCTCCACCCGACCAGCTCTCTGTTTGGGATGGGCTACACCCCCGACTACATCATTTACCACGAGCTCGTCATGACCACCAAGGTAAAAAGTCTGGCTCCTGTACGACTCGTGCACCATAAAAATAATGTAGTTCTGTATCTCTGTGTTGGATTGAAACTTGTTCCTTGTTTTGTAGGAGTACATGCAGTGTGTGACGGCAGTGGACGGAGAGTGGCTGGCAGAGCTCGGACCAATGTTTTACAGCATCAAACATGCAGGAAAAAGCAGACAGGTACCGGAGCGGAAAGTAGTTTAATGCCTACATGACTAAACAGCTACATCCTCCTCAGATTTTAATGATGTGATCTGACCTGTTAGTTACTGTTTATGTAGTAGAGATAAAACTGATCAATAATATCGACCAAGACAAACTATAAGTACTATTCATTCATCTAATACTGAAACATAGGTGCACAGATGAAGACTTATCCAATATCAGATGGGTAATTACCAGCTTTTTGCATTTTTTGATGATGTGGAAGTGATATTGGGCAATATTTGATTTTTATTTGAAAAGTTATTATTGTGTTGCCCTTTAAAATCCAGTCGCTTCACCTCTAATACATGGTTACAGATATATGCAATGGAAATAAGACATAGTGTACAATTTAACTAACTTTTATTACTTGACACCAGTACATTGAAGTCAACTTCATTTATTATAAATTAATTATAGAATTATACAATAGAAAAATGCAAATGCTATCAGTATTCTTATTTTTTAATAAGTGAAGTTGATGTCATTGTTGCTGAGTCCATTTAATTGATGTCAGAGTCACTTTAATAAACAAAATCATAACATGATTTTACATGGTTTATAGAATAAGGATCTTATGGGCAAATATTGGAAAATCTATGCATGAATAAGATTTGTGTGATAGGTCCATATCAGCTGACAGAAGGCTCTTGTTACCACACAGGGACATGTATAATTGTAGAAAGTATGAAAAAAGAAGTGTATAGATCTTTTGTCAGTTGTATAAAAGTCTAAACTGTTTATTCAAGCATTATTTCATAATGTTTGGAACAGGCAAGCTTTGCAGCCAAAATGTTTACCAGTGCATGAGAGCACTGGCCTGGGTAAGCTTAATGCTGGTGAAACCAAGGGTAGGAGTTTGGCATGCGACTGAACGTACACTCCTACGCAGAGCTGCCACTAAACCTTGAACCTCGTCTCCCAGTCTGCGTAGGAGGGTGGAGTGAACAGTGGGTAAATGCAAGTTTACCAAGAGTCACAAGTTTTTGATGTACCATACATGTTAATAGTTAGATTTCTGTGGTGGTTATTTACATAAACATCCAAATGTTTGTGTTCAGATGTCGAATATGTCTGAAAACTCTACTGGAGAGTAAGTTCAGGATGAGATGAATCAGAAAGTCGACCAAGTCAACTGTCAGACCTCGTCACCCAGCAGGCAACAGCGGATGATCTTACAGATGCTTATCGGGAGAAAATCCCTGCAGGTTCCACCTTATTAAATGAAGACCCTCAACGGCATCACAAAAGCCTCTTTTCCACTGGAACTTTATATTTACCTGGAATTTTGGAAAAAAAAACACCTCTGCATGTTTCCAAAAAAAATACCTGGGTCAAAAACTTTCCCTAAACCCAAAACTTTCCCCAAATAAAGTTCCCAGTTCGGGGGTTGGACTTTCAGATTCCCTGGAAGTCCTGGGGGCGGGGCTATGTGCTGAAGAATGCTGATTGGTGGAACACACCTGCAGCATTCTGCACTTATGTTCACCCACTCTAGGCAGTGTACATCTGCAAATGTCTTTATTCCATTTTTACAATCTTCCTTTGTGTTTTGATCATTTGGAAAATGGAGCAAAAGAAGAGAAGCTACGAGAAGTGGACGGACATCGGGGGCCATTTGTCAAATACAATCATTTGAGGTTCTCAGTGTATTCGGCTCACTCCCACAGAGGCACTGCACTAATCTGTTTATGTATCTGAATACACTTTGCATAATAAACCTGGACTTCATTTACAACCTCACAAATGACCAGGAATTCTTTTATCTAGGTAAATAAATTCTTGGTAATAAATGTTCCTGGGAATGTTGGTGGAAAAGAGGCTTTTCACTGGAAAAACATCTAAGTCTTGCCAAGTATATTTTTCTCATTTCTAGTCAGAATATCTCATCACACTAAAAATAAGACATAATCACCTAAGATGTAACATTTCAGTGAGATATAAAGAACTTATTTTTGGACAATAAATCATGAAAATCTTATTTCAAGAAATCTCACCAAGATACTTTTCATGTATTCCATTGACAGATTTCTTTGCTTAATTCAAGGCTTTTTTTTTGCTTACTTCAAGCAAAAAAAATCTACCAATGGAACAAGTGACAATTATTTTGTAAGATTCCTTGAAATAAGATTTCCAAGAGCTATACTCTAAAGTTCTTATATCTTACTGAAAAGTTACTCTTTAGGTGATTATGTCTTATTTTAAGTGTGATGAGATATTTTGACTAGAAATGAGAAAAATACACTTGGTAACATTTAGATTTTTTCCAGTGTTGCTGTCCACCAAAAACCAGTTGGGGGTACAGTGTTTTATGTTCCACATGTAAATAACTGTATCTGAACCGACTGCTGCAGAAATGTCCCTTTTTCATTTCACTCAGTTGTTTGTTTGGATCGTTTTTCCAGGAGAACCGTCGACGAGCCAAGGAGGAGATCAGCAACATGGAGGAGGAGATGGCGTTGGCCCAGGAGCAGCTGCGAACACGTCGAGAGGAGCAGGAGAAGAAGAGCAACCCCGGCAGCGTGAGGCGAGTCCGCCGCCATCACACACAGGCCTCGCTCCACAATAGTTTCCCTGTGGCCCTCATTTTCCATACACAGTCAAGATAGAAACGTTTAATTTACCTACCTCCCTGCCAATCCATATCATCACCCCTCCCTCTTTCTCCTCCCTTGCAGTCTCTCTGCTACGCCTCTCTCACTCTTCATGATGAGCTTTTCTCACCTCTGGTCCCTCCAGACGAGACAAAAAGAAATAATATTGACTCCTGGCTGACCCCTATTACTGCAGCAATTTAAATTGTGCCATAGCAGAGCACAGAAAGGAGGGGAACGTTCATTTTCAAATTAGACCAAAAAATTAATTTCACACCCATCTGTAGGCTTTACAGAGAAAAATAAGGTTATAAAGACAGTCTTAAAAAAGAACTTTTAGTGTTAATTAATCAGCTGTTTTATCTCTGAGTTTGTGTGAGCACTAGTGACAGATCTGTTGAAAATAATCACACGTGAGGCGAGGGATTAAGAATTAGATTTAAGCGGAGGAAGTTGGATGTGTGATAATGAACATCACGGGCTCTCCTGGGCTCTCTGCCGCCTTCGTCTTCCAGCTTCACAAGAGTCTCTCTGTAAGTTCAGTTTGTCCAAGTCGAAATGTCCCTGCTCACCATCGCACATCGGCGGTGTGAACAAGTAAACCGTCGTGACATTTGTTCGGTTTTGAAATAAACAGTGTGAGTGAGCAGCCAGTGTTAGAGCTCCACTATTGATCCATTTTGAAAGGCCTTTATTTCAGTCCGTATGTAATGGACATATTTACTCGTTCTCCGCCAAAACAGGAACGTACAGGCCACACCTTCTACCTGAAAAGCCCGGCGTGCTCTCATTGGTCAACACCACCTGTGGATCACTGACCCGGTGACGATCCTGTTGTACTGACCTGTAACTGCCAGCAAGGTCAGAGGTCGTCTGCAGGGGTCATTGAAGAAAGCATTTCATTAGACGCGCAATTAGTCTGTGCCCCTGAGTGGAAGGCGAGTCATCAATTTGATCATTTCCCAGGAACAGGACAGACCCTAATGTACCATTAAACATGCCTACGGAATGACTTTTTTGTGACAGTTGCCACTTTAGTATTGAATTAGATTTCATGGGGACAAATAGATTTCATAAAGGACAAGTGTATTTAAGGGACTTTGAGCTCCTTAAGTACAATTGTGCATAGTTAAGGCAGGAAACTGAACATTTGGGGCTTTTGGACCAAAGGAACTTTTTCATAGTTGACACCATTGAGGAAATATTCCCTTTTTGGCGTCTGTGCCGCAGGAACAGAGTAATCATAGTTCTTGAAAACCATTTAATAGCTTTTTTTTTTTTTTTTTTGTAACCTACTTGTCGAAGGACTTGTCCGAAACCTTGAGTAAGTGCATGACCTTGGTCCATACATGAATGAAAGTGGCATAACAGAAACTGACATTTAAAAAACCTGTTAGCAGCGTAACAAAAAAAAAAAAAAAAAAACATCTAAAAAATCAGAACATCAGCCTGAACAAATGGAGCAAAAATTGTGGAAACAAACTGACATTGAAGTCCAGATTGTAATAAAAACAAATACAATGAAAATCTGAGCCGTAAAAACGTCTACTTACTGTTTCAACCATCAACTGTTTATTCAGTCACTTCAACTAAAACAAATCTTCACAAAAAAACTTCATACACTGGAAAAAATCTAAATCTTACCAAGTGTATTTTTCTCATTTCTAGTCCAAACATCACCTCACACTTAAAATAAGACATAATCACCTAGAGTAACTTTTCAGTGAGATAAAGAACTTATTTTTAGACAATAGAAAAATCTGATTTCAAGAAATCTTACAAGATCATTTTCAATTGTTCCATTGGCAGATATTTTTTTTTCTTAATTCAAGCAAAAAAAAAAAATCTGCCAACGGAACAAGTGAAAATTATCTTGGTACAATTTCTTGAAATCAGATTTTCCAGATGTATTGTCTAAAAATAAGTTCTTATATCTCATTGAAAAGTCACTCTTTAGGCAATTCTGTTTCATTTTAAGTGTGATGAGATATTTTGACTAGAAATGCCAAAAATACACTTGGTAAGGTTTAGATTGTTTTTCCAGTGTAGCAGAGGAAATGGTGTAGATCTCCCTCCACGACTGTTTGCATGTAATTACCAATCTAACACATACATTTATGACTGTATACATTTGTTGTGGAACTATTGTTTAACTGAGGGAAGTGCAATAATTCCCAGTGAAGTGAACAGGCAGAGTGAGGGGACACAGTGACAGAAGGGGGTTATGGCCTGATGATTGTAATTGGTGTGAGAGTGTGTGTATGTGTGTGGAGAGATGAGGCAAGTGTGGGCAGTGTCAGCGTGTCACGCCGCTGTAATTAAAGATGATAGATTGTGCTGTCAAAGGCGTCAGGCTCGACATCCCAACACTCTTCAGAGACACTATCCTGCCTTCTCACTCTCCTTCAGTCCCGCTACTTTCACGCACACTTCAGTTTTTGTGTCTGTGTGTGTGTGTACCTACCAAGAGTAAATATAGTGACATGTAACTCATGGCTGTAGCCCATTAAATAAAAGTTTTCTTGTTTTTTTTTTCTTTTAAATTCAGGGGGGTGAAGATCTGCACACCAGGACGAAAAGAAGAAGTCCCCATGACGCCCAGACGCACCCCCGCTCGTTTCGGACTCTAGACCACATGACCCGAGATGCTTCGTCTGAACTAATAAGTGGACCACACCAGCACAAACAGAGCAACTCCGAGCTGCCACTTGTCCTTCCTGGTTTGGGCAGAATCAGCTGCAGTTCCTCCATAAACCACTAGAGTGAGAACTTGTATAAGGCACAAGACTCAAAGACCAGCTTTGATACAGAGCCATTTCAACGCCTCCTTTAGCTTTATTCACAAATAGTGGTGTCCGTGATACAGTACAGTCATTTATTTCGCTGATATTTAAGGACAATAAGGTAATCTTTGCTGTTGTCTTTACACATTTAATATTTATTAGCTGCTGAATACGTCCATGGCTGTAAAGATAACACTGCAGTGTTTTTACCTGGAAACATCTACATTTTCTGCCTTGTTTTTTCCATTTCCTCCATTCTCAGTGTGTTTTCACGGGGGGGACAGAGGAGCAAAAGAGTGTCTGGGTTTTGGGATTACTTCGTTCTGTCTTTGAATTTACTATTTCTTGCACTGTTGAGGCTTACGCAGCATATGTGCCACCATGAAGTGCTCCTCTACTAACTGAAGCACTATTCAAACTGTACTTGTGTCATGAGAGTCTTACACTCCAGAGTTGCGTTGTAAAACCTTCGAATACACACACAGTACACTCATACAGGCAGTTGACCTTATTCTACTCTGTTACCCTTGTTTCAACAATGTAAATATACCACAGTTTTACCACATACCAAGTATACTGAGTCAGATTAACCCGAACTGGATCATTTTTACGGTTGTTTTTGTTGAAAATCAACATATTTTTGTGATTTTGCTTTAAACAGATACTTTGTCGTGTTTTCTATACATTCCTCTTGTGCATCATTAGCTGATCATTATATATGAATTCAGGCAGACGATCTTTAAGGAAACAGCTTAAGTGAAGCCATGTTTGATAGTGACATTTTTTTTGCTGTGACTGCAGCATTGCAGATGGGCTTTTTTCTTTAAAACATTTTGTAAATGAGAAAAAAAATAAATGTTAACTATTTTTGTAAGCCAAGGTGATTTCATTGTTTGATGCCGTCATCAGTACTGATGTTTTTGGCAAGTTTCTATAGGTGTTTTTACATCAGTACAGCCGTGGCATTGAAAATAACTCAACAGTTATTGAATATTGGACCGTGCGTGGAAAAGGAGCAAATACATTTAGACCAAAACGAACACTTACTTTCATTGTTGGTGAAAATGCAATATTTTTTTTGGTATATCAAGTATCCTTTAAAATGGTGATATTTTCCCAGTGTACAATGTCTTCTACAACTGCCCCAAAGACCTGATATTTCACTGTCATATGTGACAAAGAAACCAACAAATCTGACGTTTGAGAAGCAGAAACTGGGAAATGTGTGCTTTGAAAATGATAAATGATTGTTTTTTTCCCTGATGATAAACCTGTAATTGTTAACACTGAAATCAGGACAAATTAACAAAAACTAAAATCCAACAGAAAACTAAGATGAACTTTCCTATAAAATATAGTCAAAATGACAGGCTTTAATATTCCAGTATGTACATGTAATTATGTTGCACCCCCACCAACGCCGAGCCTGAAAACCACATCACTGAGGTGGTCATAATGAAATACCCTGAACAGTTGTTAGCATTGTCAGTTTCAGAAACACACACATAAACACACATACACACACATACACAGAGGCAAGTTGAAGTGATCAGAGGGAAGGATCCTGGGTTTGTCCCTCCCTCACTCAAACATTCGCACCCACAGATGTCACACATCTACATGAGTGATCCCGGGGCTTTGAAACCCCTCAGCTGTAAAGACATTGATACGCTTTAGATGAAGAGCCAAGCTATATGTGGGTGGATCTTGTTTCTGGCTTTATTGAAGCTGTATGTAAATCCTCAGGTCACAAGACTGTTGAACAAAAGCCTGGATGGTGTTCCAGTGGCTTCATCATAGTTACGCTGACAATTCTTGATGTCTCTTAGCAGAAACCTCTGTTACTAGCTGCCAGCAATTTGGACGGAAAAGACAAAAAGAAGCTGGTCTGCCTGTGATTTCTTCAAATCTCCTCTGCAGACACCAGCATTGTTTTCCTCTTAGCTGAATTCATCTGCGGGGTTTCTTTGTTGTTGGTCAGTGATTGTCTGTCTCACTGTAACTCTTATGCAAATGTGCATGATTATGAGCATTCCCTTGACCCTCCTCAATTCGCCAAGTCGTCTTGATTGAGTATGGCAGGCGGAGGAGGGGATGGATATAATGGACTCCACCAACTTTAATGAGACAAATGTCAGCTGTGGGCTGACATTTTGAAATAGTCCTTGTGAATGACAGTGTCAGCAGTCACCTTTACCAAAGCTTTCCAGGGAAGGTCCCTGTAATGATGGAGGGAATTAAAATGGCTTCCAAGGCGGCGGAGATAGTAGCCACGGGATTAAGGTGCAAAGCCACGCCTCTTAAATGAGCTCTTTTGCCACACCCCTAATATAGACGCCAGCTTTTCATAAGAGTACAGCTCCCCACTCCACATAGTCACCCTGGGATTTGATGCAGGGATTATGGTGAATGTTAGTTGTTGACCACAGTGAGATTTGTAGAGATGTGCTGTCCGTCACGTTAAATGCCCCGCCCTTCCTCAGCGCTCCTTCTACCCCCTTGGTTGTGTGTGCGGTGGCAGACAGGGACAGGCTCTGCTGTCATTACAAACTTAATAAGAGCAGAAGTGAGATTGATGAGAAAAACAGAGGTATCAACTGCTCTTTTAATTAACTCCTATCCCATAATGGTGTCGGGACAGAAGCACTGAGCAAAAGAATGAGACGTTTTCTTTCTCTTTCCACCCCTTTCTGTTTTGTTGCCTCTCTCACCCCGATAATGAACAGCCTTCTGGGACCCAATTACATCCAAGGCTGCATTAGGAGCACAGCAGGCCCAGTGGAAACTTCAGCTGAGTTTCCCCTCGTCTCCCCCCGCCGCTGCCTGTTACCCTGCTGGAGACGGCCTTCACTTGATTGAATTTTGAATGTTACGGACCCACACTACCCCCCCGCCACCCCCCCCCACTTCTCTAGTCCCTCACCTTCACCAGTTCTGAACCCACATGTGGTTCATGATGGAAACAGGAGACAATGTATGCTTGTGGTTGGCCGTCCTTCAGTTGATAACTGCTTGCACCGATAGAGTGGCTTTGTGTTCTATGTGAAACGGCCAACGTGACTCACTAGGCCACAGACAAGGCCCCTGATGGTCTACGTTGCTACTTCATATAATATTCACTCCTTCTGTGTTGTGGCCCTGCTGGATATTACATATTCTTGTGAGACCTTGTGAAGGGTGATGACTGACAATCCTTGGAATGTGGCCTTTTTGAACTGAATAAACATGAAAATGCCAGGTGAATGAAACATCCATTCAAGACCGTGCTGGCCCACAGTAAAGTAGTTATCTGTGAATAATCAGGTCTTAAACTGCAGTGACCAGATACACTGCACCTTTCGATCAGGGCTCCTGTGGTACATGATATCAAGGTGGTTTAAACATGCATGAAAAAACGCAGTATATATCATGTTAATAAAGCGTACGTTTAACAAAGCAAAAGCATTTTAAATCATTTACACAAAAAAAAAAATCTAAAACTTACCAAGTGTGTTTTTTTTTTTTTGTCAAAATATGTCATCACACTTAAAATGAGTGTGTGAGATATAAGAACTTATTTCAAGAAATCTTAGCAAGATCATTTGCACTTGTTCCATTGGCAAATTTTTTTTAATTTTTTTTTACTTGAATTAAGAAAAAATAAATAAATCTGCCAACAGAACAAGTGAAAATGATCTTGCTAAGATTTTTTAAATAAGATTTTCAAGATCTATTGTCTAGAAATGTTATTTCTCACTGAAAAGTTACTCTTTACGTGATTATATCTTATTTTAAGTGTGATGAGATATTTTGACTCGAAATTAGAAAAAAACACTTGGTAAGATTTGGATTTTTGCAGTTTAAGGCTCATCGTAACTGACATAATATTAGATACAGTAATAATCATGTAATACTTCTAGGGTATTTTCTGAAATGATTCCATAAAAGTTTCATATTGTTGCAACCCTGGTTTCTAAAGGAACTGAAAAATAAAGTATTGCAAACCTTAAGTCACCTTTTTAGATGAAGGGTCAGTAGCAAAGCTCAAACTACTCACAAATCCTGAGTCTTTTTACTGTAATGTTTATCAGAGGCATTTAATTTGCTCATTAAAGTACTGAAAAAAAGATACAAATACATGGAGAATGCCACCTGTGTATTCATGTTTCCTAATTTAACAAGATTCTTTCTTCCATCCAATTCATTTGATACAATTTTGGTAATAATTGCATTAAACTGACATTCAAGACGCTCATCATCATCCCATGAATATTGCTCATTGCTGCACATTGATTTTTTTTCCATTTGCAGTAAAAAAAAACAAAAAAAACATAACATGCTGCACACTTTTAATGCCCCTGGGCCAAATATAGTGTAACATTCTGTTGAAAGTTGCTGCCCTATAATTTAGATTAGATTGTCTTTGTGTAAAAACATATTACATGCATATTTATTTTTGAAAGTACTCAGATATTAGAGCTACATTAGACCATTGGACTTTGGAAAAGTAGGTCATCGTCACCTATTTTCAATATTCTTCTGCTCCATGCCGAGATGCATCCACACACTGTAAAAAATGCACCTCTAAAAATAAGTTAAAAAAAAAAATACAAGATATTTTTGCTTGAATTGAGCAAAAAAAAAAATCTGCCAATGGAACAAGTGAAAATTATCTTGATAAGATTTTCCAGATCTATTGTCTAAAAATAAGTTCTTCTATGTCACTGAAAAGTTACTCTTTAGGTGATTATGTCTTATTTTAAGTGTGAGGAGATATTTGGACTAGAAATGAGAAAAATACACTTGGTAAGATTTGGATTTTTTCCAGTGCAGGATAAATTTAGTGCAGAAATCTCAAAGCATTCTTCAGATAATATGATTATATCGTTGAATGGAAAGACAGACGACAAAATGATGACAATACCCCTTTGGTCAGAAGTTGTCTGAGGGGTAAAAAAAAAACGTAAATCTGTTCAAGCATACGACAGAGTTTTCAGTGAGAAGTATCTGGAGCCTGGGAGGAAAACTATGTACAGTATGTGACGGCTCATTGTCTTTTAGTTGCTCCTAAATGCAATGCTTGGGGATATCAAAGGTATTAATAACAATTATTGGTGTTCTCCTCTTTTTGTCAGACACCTTAAGTGTTGTCTATTGACTGCTGTGCTGGAAAGAATGTTGTCTATTGATCTGGCCAGGAAAGAAACCGATGGTGTCCTCTTCCTGAAAGCCCCGAATTAAATCTTAGAAGCTACTGGCGTGTGAATAACATACCTTACATCCCAGTAGCTGGAAGGCTTCCTCCAGTTTACAGCGAATTCATATGCGACAACGTCTGACAAAACAAGAGATATGGACAAAGAAATGCACGGAATAACAGAAGGAAGAGGAACTAGGAAATATCTGCAGACTCTTCAGGAGCAGGAGAGTCATTAAGTTCTTTTTTTTTTTTTTAAAACAACACCTACTGCTATTTTAACTTTTTTTTTTTGTTTTCTGTGGCTTCTTACAAACTAGGTACTATTTGCTTATGTTAGTAAATGTAAGAAAAGTAAAAGCATTGAGGCATCCAGTAATGTTTTTAGCGGTCCATTGTCTCATCCCTAACCAGCGCTGTATACTGTACTACCATGCTTGGTCTACCTCCCTGTGGACTGTATGGTTACTAACAGCTCATCCACTATTGCTTAGGGGTCTTATTTTGTTCTAGAAGAAAGACTTTATACTGTCAAACTCAGACATCCCCTGTGATTGAAGGCCGATGGGCATGGAACTCTCAGAGCTGCCCTCAAAGCTGCAACAATGCCTGCTTTCACTCAGCCCACTTCTGGTGGGTGGAGTGGAAGAACAAAGGCAGACTTGTTAAGGTTCAGATGCCTTTATTATTCTTTTATTTGGCTGCAATTTCTTGTCTATCTGCCCATATTCATTAAGATTTTGGCTGCACTGGCTTGTGGGGTGTGTGGATCTCGGAGTAGTTTTTTGTGACTTAAGGTTTTCAACATTCATCGTTTTACTTTTGTTTTGTAGAAATCCGCAAACAGTAACTTTATCATGAAACACATCTCATGTCCATTTTAGCTCATTAAAAACTTGACTTTCCTGGAATAAATATGAAATGAAAACAATGGAATGGTTTAGAAGATGTAAAATGAAACAATTATCACCTGACCAAACCGTTCCATATGGTAGGTTTTTAATGTTTCATATTAAAAAATATCACATTTACAGTTAAAGAATGGGAAATCAGAGTAGAAACGTATAAAATACTGGACTGAATTTCGGTACCCAGAGTAGAAGCTGGAGCTTTTTGTAACCTGTAGACCCTGTTTGTGAAAACCTGGTGGGGTTTAAACAGAATCCTCCTCTCATGTCTTGCAAAAGCTTATCAAAAAAGATAAATGTCTGATTAGGTTCTTGCAGAAGAAGAAAGGTCTTTCCTCCTGGGCCTCCTGAATCTCTCCAAACTACGCAGTGAATCCTTTCTGGGGTACGGTGGTTGCATTTGGCAGCTGGGCCTTTCCTCCCCTTCTGTAGGCCTCGTGTTCCACTAATCACAGCTCCTCCGTCTGTCAGACTGAAAACACCAGAGACGACATTCACACCATACATACGAAGAGCACACGGACCAAAGCAAACTATGAGACATGAACGGCTTCATGGAGTTCACCAGCTCGGCTTTTCATTTAAATGTAGGTTTGATTAGTTTAACAGTAAAACCAGTCAAAACTACTTCTGCA
>JAPTYQ010000018.1:37586741-37601832 GCA_029814465.1 Ostorhinchus cyanosoma
AGTTCACCAGCTCGGCTTTTCATTTAAATGTAGGTTTGATTAGTTTAACAGTAAAACCAGTCAAAACTACTTCTGCATTAATACAACTTTTACTCGAGCATAAGTAGTCGTTCCATTTGGAGGGATTGACTAGTTTGACTTTGATATTTTATGTTTTTCATGTAGTTGTTTTATTAAATATTAGGATAAAATGACATATATGATTTCCAAAAATAACTGTTTATAGTGTTTCATGTATTATCCAAATGGACCATGAAACACAGACAATGGGAAAATTGAAGTTTGCTTTATCTAACAATTGTCATTATTTATTTTATCCAAGTTATTTTTCACATCTGATTTTAGGATTTGTTGTATTATACTGTATCAACTAAATGATGCATAGAGCTGGATATCATTTCCATCTGGTACTTTTAATTACTCCGCCCCCTGAAGGGGAGGCGAGGGGTATTGTTTTTGGTTCGGTTTGTTTGTTTACACTTTAGCAGCAAAACTATTGGTTGAATTCATACTTAATTGGGATTATAGATTTCCAGTGACCCAGAACAGATCTCATTACATTTTGGGAAAAGTAGGTCAAAGTAGGTTCAAGTTTTTTATGATTTTTTATAATCTTCCCATTCACTTATAATACATGCAAGGGGCGGGGTTTGTTGAGCCTAGGGCGGGGTTTGTTGAGCCTGGGGCGGGGTTTGTTGTGCCTGGTACCACTTGTTTTCATTAGGCTTAAAGTGGGCTGTACTTTTTCAGTTTGCTGTGGAACCCATCGCCCACAGAGCTCAGGGTTTCCGTATCAGTTGAGGTTTTTATAAGTTGTTTTAAAACCAACTTTTAGCATTTGTATTTTTATGATTTTAGTTGCATTTTAAATAGGCATTTTATAACGATTAGACTATTTTTATGTATTACCATTGGATTTTATGTTGTATATTTAGAATTCATACAAATTCCTTCTTGAATGGTGCATTAGTTTATATTAATATGAATCACTTTTTGACTGTGTTTTGAACAATAAGTAACTAATTACTTACTTGACACTGATACTACGACAATGTTTCTTCTAATATCCTACTTTAAGGAGGAAAAAATTTAAAGAAAACCAAAAGAGGAGTAAGTCTCGAATATGTGACATGAGTAAAACTGAATCTGATCCAGTGATAAATAAATCACCTGACAGGGTTCACTTTTGGACCGTTGGTTACCCCTCAAAGACCCAAACACCCACCAGCGACCAAAAGCATTGAAATGTTAAATTAAACTATAGAGCTACTAATCCTATCAATACATGCAAATAATGTTGTTAAAATGCAGTTTCTCAGCTTTTCTGTGGCATCAAATTAGTCTTTTTTTGATGTTCAGATGTGCCGTAGTAAACATGTCAACACTGTCATCCTCTGTAACACTGATTCATCAGCAAAAGCAAAGCAGTTTCACAAATTGCAGCGTTCGTAGACACTAGTTTTTACGCTCAATGACATATTTTCCTGAAAAAGTCATTCCTTCTTTTTTTTTTCCCTCTGTTTTCATCTTGTAACCTTTGAGTTTGCTCTGAGCTTTTATAAACATCTACACAATTAGTGAATTAAATACAGGAAAATACCTAATATTCACTGAGGAATGTAAAATATAAAGGATAATATGAAAATAAATGATGATAAATCACTTAAGAAAGGTTAAATGTGGAGAAAGACTTATCTGGAAGTCACATAAAAACAGGTCCAGGTCTTTAAGGATTAAACACGCTAACTAGTTTGTTCCACTTTCACATAAATAAAGGTTTATTTTATTATATTTGCAAGTATATATTATTTAATGTTTTCTGAATTTCAGTATTGGTGAGCCGACCGTATGAATGAACCTTTATTTCGGCTACAGCAACACTTCAGTAGCTTTTTGACAACAACATATATAATTCCAAATACTCCAAATAAATAGAGCTTCCCATGTGGTCATTTCACTGGATATAGTTAGTATATACGCAGCCAGCACATCAGTAACACGTTTATCTGTTAATTTAATTGTGGTAAACGTGGAAATGTGGCACGAAAAATAATTGTAGGTCTTTACGGGTTAAAGTTCAGTGGCTGATGATGCTGTACAGTCATTGAATCGTTGACCTGTGACCTGATGCACGACGCTGCTGCTGTCACCGCTGGAGCCTGAACTGACCTGCTGATCCTCCAACAGCTGCTGCAGCACCAGCGCCTGGTCCACCGACAGGAACTGGAAGGACAAGAGATTGGCTATCAGCCCCAAAATCACAGGAACAAACAGAAGGCTGTAACAATGCAGCCCAAATCCCCAATCAGCAATCGCTTGTTAAGCTCTTTTCTGTGTCAAAACACTCCCTCATTACATGAATGGACAAAAAGGTTCATGGCTTTTTCATTTGAAAAACAGGTCTCTAACCAGATGTAAATTCTAACAGAATGCAAATTTGCTCTGCTTATTCTGGCCAGACTCCCACAATGTCCCAATCCCTCTTAAGCCTCTTGTTGACCGCATCTGCCAGCTTTGTGTACACAATTGGCTCCTCAGCTATTCCAACTGCATCGTTAATGTCTGCCCTTTTGTGCTGCTCAACTCCACCGGAATAAACAGAATCACACGTGCAAAATTATTTTCTAACACAGATAATTAGCCGAAGAAACAATCCTGAGTATGAATAAAAATGTGCCTGGGTAACATTATAACTTTTAAACATGGGAAAAGAAGGGATTGGAATGCCAAGGGAAATGAGCTTATCAAATAAAGCTTGAAAATGTGCAGTGAATGAAATGAGTCAATCATTTTAATGTGAGATGGGGGAGCCCTGAGGAGAATAAATAAGCAATCGTCACATCATGCAGGGAGAACAAATGAGCATGGTACACAATTAGGCAGGGTCACATTCTGCCAGAGCTGTGAGCATAGGATGGGCTAATGAGCTGTGTGAGCAAGTGTGTGTGTGTGTGTGTGTGTGTGTGTGTGTGTGTGTGTGTGTCTGTTTGTGCAAATGTGTACAGGAAGGAAGGAGGAAGTAGGAGATGAAAAGCTGATCCCTAGCCCTCAAAATTCTGATGTACAGACTAAGGCAGCTAGACAGACAGACACACACACACACACACACACACACACACACACACACACACACACACACACACACACAAACAGTAACGCAGGAAAAAGACAAAGATAAAAGTAAAGAGGGACCGGTGGAGAAGAGGTGGGCTATCAGTTGACTTGGCATCTGGGGCAAGTAGACATGCAGCAGACAGAGCAATGGGCAGGTACGGCAGCCAAACAGACAAAAAGAAGAGAAGTGCCTCAGAAGGACCAACAGCACAGAGCTTTCAAAGGCGACTCATAGTTATTAACTATTCAATCACATAAAGGAGAGCTGAAGGCGTGAAAGGTTGCGGACCGAAGCACTTTTGCTTCAGTGCATTAAGAGCCTGGTCCAGTACTCTGGCTGCGTGAAAGAGAAATAGATTGCCTCCCAGGAAGATGACTGCTCAAAGGAGTTGGCTTTCCTCCCCTTAATAACAGCAATCTGCTGTGAAAATCTAATCCCAAGTACCATTTACACTGAATCTAGATAACTTCTGCTCGGAAAAGCGTACAATATGAATATTTCATTCCCTGATATACAAATAAACAGAACAAACCTCCCCATCAATCAGTGGATGTTCTCAAAGTGAGTGAACTGGAAGAGCAAATCACTAATGAACAGCACACTGTAAAGGATACGCGCTTTAAAATACTGTGGTTGGATTGTACAACTGGCTGAAATCGGAATACAAAAAGAAAATATCTCACTAAATCATAAAGTCTATTTGATAGTACACACGTGGAAACATGACCCATATGGGCATAAAAGCAAACTGTTCAGTGAAAACACTCAATTAGGTAACCTGTGTGACAACAAGAGCAAACCGAGCATGAACGCTGTCCCTCAATCTAAGTAATAGCTCCATCTTTGCCATTAAAGCCAGATATGGATGCACACTTTAAGCTCCCTGCTCTCTTTCTCGCTGGCCTAATTCCCCCTCCTCAGTGGTGGATAAGAGGGATCAGAAATCCATCCATATGCATGGCCAAATATCGGTAGAGGGGATGTCAGGTCTCAGCCTGGCCAGCTTTCTGAAAGTACTGGTAATGACACTTAATGAAAGCGAGGGAGTCGGGAAAGCCTGTGTATGTACTCCCCAGCCCCCAGCCAGCATCCAGACGAGGCCTTCAGACACCATAAATAAACAAACGTGCTGCATGAGAATGGTTTCGCTATTTCCCTGGTTTCTCTCAAGCCATTCCATCTGCTTATTTATCTATTTATTATTATTCCCTGGATCTGTGTTTTTTACTTTCTGACCACCTCTGTATCGCTGGCTCCCTGCAGGCGTTCTGAATGTCCAAACACATTCACTGGCCTCTGCTACCAGTCGCCTCCTGGCACTTAATGGGCTGAGTTTACATCAGGTCTCCACTGGTGTCGGGCACCCATCCACATATACACAAACAAACAAACAAACAAACAAACAAATATAAGGACAGTCTGAAAACAAATATCCACACATATCCCTTATCTCTTATTCAGGATGTTTATAGGCATCAGTAACATACATCCTCTCTCTCTCTCTCTAATATACAGTATATATATATATGTATCATATTTTCCCTTATTCAAGGATTGTAAAGTGGAATATATGTGAGTTAGTTTCATCTACATTTTTCCAGCAGGTCAGTAAAAGCAGATGCTGAAAAGCCTGAAAAAACAAAAACAAATCAATTTAACTTGTCACAAGCACAATTTTAATATTATTTAATGACCTGAATGAAGACGTATTAAGGCTTTTTAAAAGTATCAGTAACATAAATTTGCTTTTAATAATTACCTTGAAAACATTAGAAGTGTTAATGGATATGTCATATTTTCATTATTCAAGCATTCTAAAGTAGAATATATGTGTTCAGGTCAGTGAAAGTGAACGCAGAAAAGCCTGACTCACGAAAAAACAGAGAGAACAAATCAAATTTAACATCTCACAAGCACAGATTTAATATTATTTAATGACATGAATGAAGACGCGTTAAGGCTTTTTAAAGACCCGCAGACACGCTGTTATTACCAATCAAAGGCATTACTCTATTTTCTGTAATTGATTAACAAACTCCACCAAACCCCCACCAGGCTTAGTCAAGCATTGATTTTTTTAATTGGACTAATTCAGCAAACAAAGGAGCACTTGTGCCTCCTGTGATGCAGGTGATACAGCAGAAGTTGAGGAGAGAATTGTGAGAAAGGCGGCGTGGTTGCAGTGACGCCTGTGGAAGGTGGTGAGGCTCAAAGTAAACAGAGCGAATGAGGGGATCGAGGGGCTCTTCTTAGCACAAGCCCCTAATCAGTACAGTCAACACATGGCAGATTGGGTTCAGATCTTTTTCCTTTGCTCTCCCTCTGCCTCTGTCCTCCCACCATCAAAAATCTTATCCCTTCAATCAGGCCCAATTTCCCTTCTTTCCATTTGAGAGGGATATCAGATAGGAATGTATTGCAGGCAAATGCCAGGTAACACAAACCGGGCTTAGTTTGAGGCAGCCCAGAGTTGGCTGGGAAAAAAAAAAAAAAAAAAATCAGATGGATGGCTTCAACTGTGAGGCGCCGTTCTACCAGCAAATAACCCTTTCTCGAGCAACATATGAAATTCATATTTTAGCTCCCTCGGTGATGTTTGAGTGACATGTTTGCTTAAAAGTGTCCTACGTGAACAGAGCGGATTGTAGTAAGCACAAACATGACTAACACTGTCTGCCCCGGCCAAAGGGGGAAAGGATGTCCTTGGGTTATTTAGGTGGAAATTTGTCACCTCTAGAGGTTCAAGGCGTGTCAGGAAGGAGGCGAGACCCCTTCTTCTGTCCTGTGATTACTGAATCCGACTGCCAGCCTTCATATTTCCCAGCTAACTGCACAAATGTGTCTTTGGTGTTAACAAGCTTTAGCCATCAGCCGAGGGTGGGCCACAAAGGTGGGGTGGACGTACGTTGGCTTGAGTGGAGCAGATTACAGCGGAGGTCAAACCAGGTGCAGAGGAAGAGGAGGAGTGCTAAACATGGTTGTATGTAAAGGAGAGAGGGAGATGGGGAACGATGTGCTGGGGTTGCATTAGCAGAAAGACCCAGAGGCACGACCCAGGGGGGCGACAGACTTCAAACACCGATGTACAGGCTGTTCAGGGCTCTCAGGCTGCTGATTTCACAGCCGACAAACACAGACCATTAGTCACACAAACACACTGAGGCCTATGCTAATCCCAGAACAAGAAAAATCAACATGACAGCCAATAAAATCCTGGAAGTTATGCAGCAGCTTTGCTTTCAGTGATACTGTCTGTGATGTGCTGGTGAGTGTTTGTATTGACGCGTGTTTTAGACGAGCTGCTCCACAAAGCCTCGCGCTCCGTCTGAAAGCCCACTACTTTGTCACTGACACCATCTCCAGAGCCGTACGGAGGGAAAACAGGGGACATGTAGTCGCAAACAGGAGCTTGTATAGATTTGCAGCCTCTTTTGCAAGAGAACCTGACTTCGTGCCAAGACTATGATAGTTTAACACAGCAGACAGATCAGAGCTGAAGTCACCAAAAAGGCCAGAGTCTGCAACACTTCACACACAAACTTAACAGAACACATAGAAAGGAAATCACAATACTAATAAGGATGGTTTGACTGTGTCAGTGGGAGGTGGGGGACTCTGTATCGTGCTTGCAAAAAGGCTTCAGAGACCTAACAAAGAAGATGAAACATATTGTTAAGAAAGAGGAGTAGATCCAGAAACTTTTGTTTGAGAATATGCAGTGATGAGCTAACATCATCCTGTCATAAAGTTAAAAAGTCCCACTTCTTTTCAGAAAATATAAAAGCTTGTAAAAATATAGATTGTTCTTTCCATTGCAGAAGTAGATTTCTTAAAGGTCAATGCTTGTGTCATCACTGTATTCAGCCATCAGATCCATATCACCTATAAGTTATGAATCCTGAGAAAATATAACAAAGTGAAGCCTTTGACTGAGAATCAAGGCTTCAAAATTCATAAATAAATTGAAAATCAAAGCACACTTTTGACATGTATGTGCTGTAATATTTTCCTGGTTCTGTCAGTGAGAGCTTGTTCGGGTTTACAGTACACCTGAGTTATCTGCGTTTCAATCCTCTTCTCGTCGAGCTCGGCTTTAAGTCTTCTGACCTCAATTTGCTGAGCTTCAACACGTTCGTCTAGGTGGATTCAGATGTACGCGCACACACAAATATTCACTGCATTTCACACAGTAAAGCACATACATAGAACTCTCCTCTGTCCACTTTCTCTTTCCTGGTGGAGATGGATGATCTTTGTGCTTTGCTCTTTTATTCTCAGTGCCAGTTTTTCATTCGCTTGCCTGCAGCAATGTTGGGATATGATAAAATGTGCATTAGCTATTGTTGGGATAGAAACCAATTATTGTGCAAGTGCAGAGAGACCTCGGCAGCGGTATGGTGTGTATTAAGGTCTTACTTGCGTTCGAGGACCGACTGGTTGACAGTCAAAACATCTTGTGGACACGAGAGCTGCCTGACCAAACACAAACCCTCCATGTTATACGGCGATGGCGAAGCTGAAGGAGACACAAGTAGGAGGGAAGGAAATCATAAACAAGTCCCATATCTTCATGTTCTGTAGCAGATTATCTGAATACTTCAGCAGTCGTTCTATTGCACTTCTTTTACAAACTCTGGCTCAGAAACTCAAAAGACTGTGGCCTCTTTACGCCTTTGAGGCTAAAATAGCACCAAAATGATTAACACCTCCTGCCAATCTTCTTACGTTGTTACGATATGAACCCATTTTAATTAAGATCATGTATTTCTCACCTTCTTCAGATTTTATATATAGCTAATTAGAGTGAAAGGAAAGAGTGAAAGAGAAATCTCTGTATCAGTGGGTGACACGTGTCTATAAAGGGGCATTTAAAAAAATATGAATTTTGATGTATATTCCTTCCACTCACTTATTCTGAAATAATAATTTCATGTGTGTACAGCCTGCCTGTGGCTACCCTGTTGTGTCACTTGTTTCCCCAGCTTCAGTCCACAGCCATTTCCTACTCGTCGGAGAGATGGAGGCTGTGAACACACCACCACCATCACAATGACCTTTCCACAAGCCCAGGGAGCACGCAATGCAGAGGAGAGGCAATAAAAGTAATGAAAGAAGCAAAGGCAATTAAAGTGGTGTGTGTGAGGGGAGCGTGGCGGAGATGAGCCTAACTGGAGGCAGCCCTGGAATGCACTACAGCTCCATATCCCCCATAATCCCTGTGTGATCGCAGAGCAACCCTGGTGTGCTCCCAGTCTGATCATCCTCTCGCAGCATTCACCAGCTAATCCGTGCAAAAGGACAGCCATGCACATACACTGCACAAACAGACACACACACACACACACACACACACACACACATACACATACACATACACATACACACGCATTATAGTCATTCGGAAACACGTCCCCACAAACACTGCTACAGTAATTATTATAGGCTGAATGCAATATGTACTGCGCGACAAAGTGAGAAAACTAAAAATAAATTACCAAACACAAATGCATTCAGGCACAGATGCACACACACACACACACACACACACACACACACACACACACACACACACACACATATGCTCACACATGTTTAGTTTGAGAAAATGAGTTGCTCCCCTCCCGCCCTCTGCAGCGCAGTGTTTCCTCGCGGGCAGTGAGAATCATTAATGCCCTTCCTCTGATGCAGCCACACAACCAACAGCAATTATTTCTAAAAGCAAAAAGTGAAAACAGACAGCAAACGCACAAATATACACGGCACATAATCATTATTTTTTTGTTAGTCTGGCTGTGTGGGGGTTGAGAAGGTGGCAGCAGCCTGGACTTCATTTTCTCTAGCGGAGTTTACTGACCGCAAAATGACAAGGATGCTTTTCCTAAACCAATTAAGAGGCTGCAGTGCTGCTCTTACCATGTGACATTGACAGCACTTAAGGAGGCTGACGCTAGGCCTTAGAGATGAGCCAGAGATGTGCTCTTGGTCCAGGAGTCAGCACACACACACACACACACACACACACACACACACACACACACACATATATATATATATATATATATATATATATATACACAGAAAAACACACATGCAATCACACATGCACAGCAACACACATCAGTAAAGGAAATAGTACTGCACAGCACAGGGCAAGTAGCAGCACGTACACCAGAAGCAGCGAAGCAGAACAAATATACACGTAATAAATGCTTACAGAGTTTCATAATATTGAGGTCTACAAGTGGCTGAAAACAAACATACTCTATTCCAATGGTCGTATCAGAGAGAATTAAATACAAGCCTCTGCCCAGGCCTTAAGTTCATAAAAAAAGACCTCATTATCTAATCAGCTTTAGGAATACAAAGAAAGGGCAAAGCTGCACGTTACCCCTTTTCCTGACAACAGACTTGGATCCTGCCTGTAGTGTGCTATTAGTGAAGAGTGTGACCTCTGGAGGTTATGACTCTTGTTGAAAAAAGGCTTTGTGGTCCACGCTAATGACCAGGATGGTCTATGAAGAGGCTCAGCTCTGGCCATCTTAAACTAATATGCGTGGTTGAAAAAAAAAAGATGACTCCTTTTTATTCTAAAGCTCTAACATCATAGCTCCGCTCAGGGCGCAGACTGGTCAAAGTGCAGCTTAAAGGAAAGAACGCTGGTGTGTAACTGATCAGCATCAACTGCGGTTGTGGCTGCCCGGATGCTCTGAACACTTTAGAGCAAAAGAAAGAGAAAATTGTGGCTCTGCAGCTCATCATGTAAGTGTCTGCTGGTGGCTTGTAGTCTGATCGTCTCTTAGTCCTCTCCTGCTGGCCTGCCCTCTCCTCTGTCAGCTGGAAACTGCTGTGCTGCAGATGGGACATAACGCTGCTGCGCACATGCCGACCCACGCTTCCTCTGTGCCACAGCACATCAAACAAAACACACACTCCATGTATAATACAAACAACAAGGAACTCACTACATGAACATTTTACAGGGATGTGCATGTTTATGTTTTTAAATAGGTTATCAAGTCAAGTCATAGCTTTATGAAATATAGGTGAAAGAAAAGTACATCACCATAGTAACTGTGATTCTCAACCATTTCAGCCCTAAAATGAAATTAACATTTGCCAGTGATCCCCAGCCTTCATGAAGCAAAAATTTATATTCTTCATTTTCTTGTTCATATTCTCTGATTTAATTATAGTAAATAGATTAGAGGCGGTGTCCTGGTGGTATAGACTGTATACAAGAGGAGACAATAAAGGAGCTGCAGACAGTCGTTTTGAAGGCAGGAATTTGCATTTTAGACGTCAACATGTTGGTTCTTTGGCACCAGAAGTGACCACATAAAGACACAATAAAAAGGGTAACTTCATTAAACATCTGCAAATATCTGACACTCCTGTTTGACTTATAAAACGCAATAACAATTAAGAGTAGAGAAACCAAGTGGAAAAGTACGCAGTTGCCTGGTTGCACAACACTTTGCCCCTCCTGTTCCCTGCCTACCCAGGGATTCATTTAGACTCTTAACTTTGAATCTTTGCAAAAACTTTTAAAAAATTTGTTAGTAAAAAAAAAAGAGAGAGAGATAAAGGCACATGTAAAGAACATGTGTGTCCAATTTGAAAAGAATTGGGTGAATTTTGTCTGAGATCATTTGGACACATTTTCCAAGTTGAAATATTAAAAAATTATTAAAAAAAAAAAAAAAAGAAATTCCTTTCCCAGTGGTAAAAAAAAAAAACCGTGTCCAATTTGAAAAGCATCGGGTGAACAGCGTCCGAGAAATGGGTTGGACAAAAATCTTGGACGGGCTGATAAAATTCCTGGTATATCTTCTGTATATATTGATATATACTTCTATATCTACCCCAGAGGGCAGGCAGGGGTATTTATAAAAATCCAATCAACAGAAACTCTGCCACTGTGTCTGGTCAGCCTGAGACAAGCTTCCATTAGACAGAACCTGAAGGAACAATAATTAAAAAAATATGGAACAGCAGAACATTTTTTAGATGGTCCACATAAAATGAATGAGACCAGAGAAAATGATTGACATATTACTTTTCATAGTTTGATGCAAGTCTATGAGAGCGAGGCCTTTAAGGAACCACTTCAAGAGACTTCCCTTTGGAAATGCCATCCTCACTCCTTGCCTTGTAGTTGAGGCTACAGTGATGCTTATTTGATGTAAAAGAGCTTTAAACACACCTGGACTCTGAACCTTTCTCAGGATGAAACATGAAAAAGCAGCCCATCGTTCCTCCGTTTGCAGAGTTGGGGTTGAGAAGTAGCTGTGTTATTATTGTTTTCACATACCTGTCATGTGATTCCTGCTCCGTGACACACCTCTGCAGACAGTCCTCTGCTCATCCGTCCACACAGGCAGATCATGGGTGGCTATCAGTTACACCCCTCTGTCCTCATCTTCTCCTAATCAGCCCTCTCATCTCCTCCAGCTGCATGGGTGTTGGAGTTTCACATGGGACTAAGTTTGGCAGTCACGTTCCATCTCGACTCTGCGGTGGAGATTTAAAACACATAGGTGGGCAGATGAAAGATACCCTTATATGCATGAAAGAGATCAAATTGGGATTAAAGAGATTAATTTCAGATGGTAATTGAGAGAAAAACTTTTTCATCAGATTTACCTAACTTTCTAAAAGATGTCAAATGTGGTGTGATTTAATTTGCTAACAGATGAATGGTTGGTAAATTGCTGTGCTTCAGGCTTGTGTCCCTTTGGTTGGTGTAGAATCATATATCGTCAAATTTCATGACTTGTAAAGATCTGACTCATTTCTCTTGGCTTCCTCTGGGGTTAAAAAATAATTACTAGTTTTGAAACACAAATTCAGACTGAAACTAATTCAATTTGCGAGCATGGCTGGAGGGTTACTCTGAGTGGTGTAAAAACGGTTGTAGCTCGGCTCCAATCACAAGACAAGCACAGGGAACAATCCCCTTTCAGAGACGACAAAATGACCTTGGAATTTGCAGTTCAGACATCCAAATGGGAACATCGTACCAAATTAAGACCGCCACCTCACAGTCCCTACTGCTGCTATATGTAATGAATATCAACAGATAAACAGCAAAATTAATATTGCCTCAACAGTTCTGACTAATACAAGATCAACATGTGTTAGTGAGTATGTGAGTGTGTTACAAGTGTGCAATTTCCCTCTGGAGCTGAAAAGTGTATTTTATGCATTTAAAAACAAATTACAAGACAAAAAAAGCCTTTTTATAAACAATTAAGCACTATATTAGTTCAGGTCTACGACTAAAGCTGCAGTTCTTTGGATCAGTCACTCAGTGTCTCCTTCCTGACTTTTGCCAAGTATAACTTAATGTTTACGTTTATTATGTAGTTCTCTCTGCAGATGTCCTATGGCTGGACAGAGTGTTTTGTTCTGAATGCAGCTCTATAAGCATTTGCTTGAAGTTAATGTGTCTCCAAGGTCAATACACACCATCAATTCCTAATCAAAAGAAGTAATGAGCCACTGAAAGAGTGAATAATATGATTAGTGCAACACATTTACATTCATACATTTTACATTAGTGCACCTCAGTACAAAACCTAATCTAAGCATGAGGATTCCAGTAAACAACACACTTTGCAGCATTCACTTTAACAGCTTGCTAAATCAACTAGTGTGAAGGTTCTTTGTGTTTCCTTCTCTGAGTCTTTTTTGATTCAGACTCATTTGTTTATGCTGCCCTGTTGTCTTCGAAGCGTTATGTCTCATCAAGGTCTTGTAGTTAAAGCCCCTTCTTCAGTAACATGAGACTATATAAAGAATATTTACAATTCTAGACATTACAGATCAGAAAAAATTAAACCTATGCCTGTAGAAACTTTATTGTAGATAACAAATGAAAACCAAAAGCTGTCTGACTGAGAATAAACCCAGAAGAAAACGATTCAACCCTTTGGCTCAGAAGCCGGTTGTGCCCCGATGAGGCGAATTGAAGAAGAAAAGATTTAAATCCTGATAAGATTCAAGCAGATAAAACATGCACAACCAAACCAACCATGTGTTTACAGAGCAGTACACTGAGACACTTACTTCAATCAATATATTGATGTTTTGTAATAGGCTCTAAATGACTCAGGTTAGAGACTGCTGTGCGGCAAACCTTCTCACTGCTTCTGTTTGTGCAACTCAGACGAGATGAATCAGAAACGAGAAACTTTTAAAAAAAAATAAACAAGTAGAGAGACAGACATTTTTGTTGATCTGAGTGATTTACATGCAAGAATCCTTGTCAAAGTGACTTCTGTGGATTGTTTTTTTTTTTTTATCACAAGTAAAATGAAAACATTTCTTCTCAGTGTGCTTAAGTCACTCTAGATACAAACATGGGACATGGTTGAAGTGATGAGGCCATTTACCTAAATACAGTAGATAGTAAATATATTAACATAAATAGAGTAAATAATTGCAATCTAGATTATTTAGTCTAACGCGGTGTGGAAGGAATTCTGTAGCTATACAACAAATGCAGAAGTGACAAACCCTTACGTCATCAACTGAGCGACTGTTCTGTTCATTTGTCTACAATGGCAGCAAGACAAGCAATCCTATTCTACCTGTTAGCCTGTTTGAGGCAAAGAGAAGAAGCGCAACCTTCACTGTCCCTGATATATCACCAAAGTCAGCCTGTGCTTCAACAGTGGTCGAATACGGTACTTTTCACGCCGTCTATGGTCTTGGGGTGATAGGTCACTTCAGGTCTCGGGTACAGATTGCTTTCACACCACACCATTCCGTACTGAAATCCACACTGTCCATACCCAGGATTACCTTCTCAGCTGGACTTAGGCACAGTACTCACATATGGAGGGTTTGCATTCACTTTGATAAAGTTAAGTGGACTTTGGGGTCCAACGTACTCGGATACAGACTTGGATACCCAGTCTGAAAACGCTCTAAAGCTGCAGAGGGCATAAAGTGGGAGAAAGAATTCAATCGAACTGAAAATCATTGAATTGTTTTAGTATTTCATGCAAAAATTCTAGTATGTTTCTCTTTGTCGTAAAAGCGTTGCAGACCATACAAACCAGTGATGTGACACATGCGGCCCATGGATTAAAACTGGCCCATCCACAGTGAAGGGCATGATTTATACGTTATCATGCTTTTTTTTTTTTTACTGGTGCTTGTATGTGGGCCCTGAAATAAAATGTGTTTGATACCCATGATATAAACAAAATACCAGACTATGCAATTGAGGACACAACACAGTAAAGTCTAAATAAAATCCAAATCACATTGAAACCTGTGCAGTCCACACAGATCTGTTAGATGGACGGTGATCGGCTCTTACAGTTATGTTTTTCTCACACTAACCTGTTGTACCCCACAGATTAGAAATTTTTAAAATCCGCTGATAGAGCAAAGAGGTAGAGAAGTTCAATTGCCTCTCAGAGCTGGAAGGTTAATGTGGAATCTGTGGGACTGAACAAAAGAGCAAAACTACAACCTACTGAAGCTTTCAAGGTATGTGGTTTAATTCAGTTTCCCCTCCTTATGAGGATGAAGTTTGCCAGACTACCCTGTGCACTATACTTATTACCCTGTGTACTATAATTATTACCCTGTGCAGTAGAATTATTCTGTAAATATGCAACCATCCTGTGCAATACATTATTACGTTTTTTATGTTCTAAATTTTTTATCCTTTTTTATTTTCATATTTGTATAGAGCGTTAAATGCACTGTCTTGTAGGACTTTATCTTGTTTATCTTTTGCACCTTATTAGGGACTGAGCCCATGGGCAGAGGCCCTATTGTATTTTGTTTGTCACGATTTGTATTTTCTTTGTCCACCACTTTAAACTGGAATTTGACCCCCTAAACATGCTCAAAAACTCACCAAATTTGGCATGTATTTCACATCTGGTGAAAAATTTGATAAAATGTAAAAACTAGAAAAGCACTTGGAGAGCGCACACCTCCGCCGAGGCAGACCCC
>JAPTYQ010000018.1:37634929-37663571 GCA_029814465.1 Ostorhinchus cyanosoma
ACACACAACAAAAATATAAACTCTCCATTTGGCCTGTGAAAACGTATGGCACTAGTTGTTCTCTGGAGGTGATTTATAATTGGATTCTTTTTGCATTAGTCCTGAAAAGCTGCAGTTTTGTAGTATTTCTGCAACAGCTGCACAAATAGACCTCATAGACAAATGGATTGTACAACTGCAGTCTCATAATAGACACAAAATCTTCAAAGAATACATAAACAGAGCAGCTCGACATGTTGCATGACTCATTTGAGAGCAATTTCGCATTGTAATTGAGGCCTTGCGTGTGTATGTGTGTTTGTAAGCGCCACTTTTCTCTGATTAAGGTGACCTTAGATTGTGCACTTACCGAATCTCAGACTGAGCAGCAGAGGTTAGAGCACAAGTCATTGGCTTCCTGAACACATTACCTTAATGATGCCATTCCTCACGCCTCCATTTCAACACATTTAGGGATGGAGCAGTTACGTCTATTAAGACATTCAAATGTCTCCCCCAGCTATTTACCCACTGCTCGAGCACAAAAGGGTAGCCTAAATTAAGTGTGACAGCGCCAACTCGTTTCCCTTTTCAAACAGACAAAATACATAGACAAAGTCATCATGCAGAAGCAGCCATTAAAAATTTAGATTACAGCTTCCTTGCTTTCCTGAAAACTCCTGTCTATCTCTGTTTGTTAATAGGATTGTTTTTCTTTTAATATTAAAGTGCTCATTATGACAGATTGTGAAGCTGGCACTAGAGGCTGCTTGTTCTCCTGTTCCTGGCATCGGATCAAACCTCATTTACCTTGACTAGGGAATTGAATGAAATATCTGATCATTAACCCTGTGTCTGCATGTTGAAGAAGGTTGACTATTTGCCTACAACACATTTCATTCTGCGCTGCACTACAGTTGGTAGGTAGTAGTAGGTCAGAGATGAATTCATTACAAAATTCTGGGCCCAAAATGACCTTTAAAGCGTTGTTTGTAAACAATTTGGCCTATAGCTAATATCGATTTTATTTATATGATATGATTGTTTCAGTTTTGTTCATATTTAATTTCACTTTTATGCCACGGAAGCCAAGGTTGTTTCATTATATAAAAAAACGTAAATACTTTCAGCCATCTATTAAACTGTTATCAAATGTCATTAATATTATCACAACCTTAAACAATATTCAGTGCCACTGCATCAGTTAATGTCATAGTATTTTCCATTAGGCCAACAGCAGTCAACAAGGCCAGCATTGACCAACACCAATGTTTGACTAATACATATACATGAGTTTCCATGTGTGAACCAAACAAAAGACTTCAAAAAGATATAAAAACACAAAAGACCAAAAAACACCAATGAACAGTCATGCTGCTACTTCTCATGCACTATACAAGGATTTATGTTTTGTTTAGTACTGAGGTGGGTCACATGATACACTCAGATGATCGTAGCTTGATTTCTGAAAACGCTCTCGAAATAAAAGGGATTTTACATTCACTTGACTGTATTGACTGATGGAAAAACTAGCTACGTACATTAATGCAGAAAACTGAGAATGTAATACATTGAAATGAATGGAGAAGTGTTGTACACAGGAATCGCTGTGAGATGAATCACAGTGGATTGTGGTGCCAGTGAAGATTCACACCCCTGCTGCTCATCTCAGTGAGTGGTCCAAAATGTGGTCAAGTCCCCACAGATCATATGTTCCACATTCTGGCCTGTATAAGTGGGTTTCACTGTGTTTTGAGGTATTCGGGGGTTATTCTTGGGTGGAGACAAGGGCTATTGAGAGTGTTTATGTTCCTGGCTTGTACAGAGGCTTCTAATATGTAACACAAGGCACTTCAGTATTCAGATGCCTGGGGCTATTCTCTAAGTGGTCTTTACTTTGAGAACACAGGTGCCCTCCAGGGGTTGATGAGTGGTTGTGTACACGTGTGTGTACGTATGAGGAGGCAGTGAGCTGGGAGGGCAGATAAAGCAGCTGTACTGTTCTGAGGCCCATGCAATGCTCTGAATAATATATCCATACATCATCAGTCCATGTCAGACTTTGATTCAGTGTGGTGGTCTTGCAGAAACCACTGTGGTATTATCTTTAATAATGCAAGCTGGGATTAGGCGCTTACTCTCTTCTGATAAATATGGGCGAATCAATTAATTCCACTGACATTTTCCCTACAGCGCATATATAAATCTAATGTGTGTTTGCTTTCCTTGTTTTTACTCTGTAAAGCAACTGTAAATAGGTTTTATGTCTTCATCTACATAAAAATGGCCAAACGATTGCAACAGAAAACTACAAAATAAGATGCTAATATTTGAAAAATCAATGAAGCTTAGAGGAAGCTTCTAAATTAACAACATATAGCTGAATATTCCCCACTGCTTTGACATCAGACTGGAAATATATGTGAAAAAAATTAATAGTAGAGTATATGACATATTTCACACATAATTAATACTCAGGCAACCATGACTGAGCAACAAAATGCATTCTGTAGTGTGAACTGAACATGCAGCCATCATGTAAATACTGATTTTACCACGTTCCAATGGAAAAGCACTCTAAATAAACATAATAAAAGATCAGTTTGCTTTGCATTTTGGGCGTTGATATAGTCAGAAAGTGCAGTGTGATGGGAAGGCCTCATGGCCATTTTAAAGGCTATAGCCCACTTAGCAGATCTTAGCTGGTCCTGATGCCATTGACCTTGATAATGAGGAGCAGCTGGTGCAACATTATGCCTGCTATCTCCCCCTTCAGGAACCATCCTTTATTTCCATAAAACCTTTTATCCATTTTCTCTGTGCTGCTATACAGTCTAACGCCAGCCAAGACCCATTAATGACTACAGCAGGATAGCAAATGTCATTACATAGCTTGTCTTATCAATACTTCTAAAAACAGAACATCATTGGAAGCAGTGCAGATATAATATGTTTTTGGTTGTGTCACAATCTTGTAAGGCTAATTAAGCTGAGTTCAACAGAAAGGCTGCATTAGAGCAGAGAGGAGAGGAGAGGGTGACCCAATTAAAACCAAATCGAAACTGAGACTCCGTCTACAGTCGGGCTCATGCACACAATGAGCAGACACCTATAAAAATAAGGAGAACAAGCTTTATTAGTAGCTAAAACACCCTGTTGCTACATTAATATTCTAGCTTAATGAAAGCGTCTTTCTTCCATTTCCCTCCACTTGCCTGTCAGGGTTCTGTTCATAAATATTGTCTTATTATGATCATCATGACTTTTTTCTCCAGATATGCAGAAAAATTCAGAGCCAATTACTAGAATGACAGGTGAAATGAGAGCGTGCTGAGAAGAAATGAGGGGTTGCCATGGTGATGTAGCCAAAGAATCAGACTTTATATGTATGGTCATGTGACCGATATCTGGCTGAACTGCTGCTACGCTCAGGCCCCGTCCACCAAAGGACACTTAACCTCAATTGCTGACAGCAATCGTAAGCCCATCCCGCTGAATTTATTTGCCGTTTGTGTCCGCGGGTCAGGCTGGCTGTGTGTCTGGGGTTGAAGCCAAACCCACGGTATATTCTACTTCTCTTTAACTAATGACAGCCTTGGTGAGCTGAGCATACACTGTGGTGGAAGGCCCAAAATAAATATTTACAAATTACGAAATCTGTTGTTAGAAGAGCACCTGACAGTGTTAGATCATACTGGAGAGGAAGCGAAGTATGTCGAAATACTAATGCTTTTTCAGTGGCAACAAAGCAGGGGCCCGCTGAGAGTCCATACCTCCACTTAATGTCAATAAACTATCTGCTCTCAGAACAGCACAGAGTCCAACGCAACCTCCACATGAACACAGAAGCAAATGTGAATGTTACTTATCGCAGCCTTTAAGGGGTTTGACCTGCACTGCCTCTAACCTACACCTTCAACCAAGTTTCAGGAAAATTTGTGCAATAATTTTTGTGTAATCCTGCAGAGGGAATGTGAGTGATCAAATAACCTCCTTCATGTAAAGATACTTAGGCTTATAATGAGATGAACAGCAAGGAGGTTGCTGAATGTGATGAAGAAGAGTAACACAAGAAAAAGTGATGGAAATGATGTGTGCTGTTCAATAGCACCTCTGTACCTATATGTGCTGTGTGAACTGTGTCACACTCTGATCCTCCTTATTAAGAATACAATACCTTATGCACAGAGAGGGATTACTATTTGAGAATGTGTAAAATGGAATTGGAAATGAAATGACTTGGATCAAAAGTTAATTAAGAAACACCTTGCACAAATATGTCTTTTTAGATTGTACCTGCTCATACGGCAGCACGAGGGGTTCAAACCGTTCTAACAGACAGTCAGCCACAGACCGATACAAATCTACTCTGCATCTAAAAAGTGGTCTGTCTTTGTATTTGTCTCAATCAGAAGACAAAGTCTACTTGAGGATGTACTTGAAGATCAGAGGGGAATTATTGCTGTTTCTCCTTACCGAATCACTTAATACAAAGCAAAAGAGTGAAGCTCAGTGGCTCTGTGCTGGGGCTGCAAAAATCAGTTTCTGCAGTGATACGAATATGTTTATCTCCTATTACAACTGATTAAAAGTCATTCAAAAGTGAAATCCAACAAACATGAATGCAGATGTTCTGCTGATAATGATGCTGGAGATAAGCATGTGGATGAAAATTATACAAATAAATAAATAAGCTCAAACAAACAGGAAAAATTATCCCACCAGAGCAATTATGGATCTAATCAGAGGTTTCTGCATGAAGGTACAGCTCTCCTATCTCGCTCCCATTTGCATCATAACACAGTGTGCAATATTAATTTCCGAGTTTACTGCTTATTGGAAGTGCAAAGTATGAAAAGCCATTAAGGTCCCAAATAGGAAAGCAATTTGCTGTCACATGGATTCAGCTCTATTAAAAAGAAAAATCTTGTTAACCATTTGGAATTAGAGTCATTTGGCAAAAGGCATTCTGCCGCACTCCAGTAAAATAAGTAATTATGCTTCCCTTCCTTCTATCCCTCTCTTTCTTTCATTTGCACAGGCGAAGAGGGGAGTGGTGGATGGGGAGAGCGACTGGATGCAAAGGTAATTAAAGTTGTTGGCTATCTGTTTGGTTAATGTAGGGATCGGGCCAGCTGAGAGCCTTGGAGGCGAAGCAAAATGAGAAACACATCCATTTTTCTGTCTCTGTCTACCAGCCCCCAGGCTAACTCTCATCTGGTCCATATATCACCTATTCCAGTCCTGCAATCCAGAAACTAAACAAGGAACTATCCATATAGAAAAACTTGAACTGACTATTCCTCTGAGCTTATCTAGGTTTCATTTATGTTCCGACTGAGTAAAATCTCATTAGCAGCTCTCAGTTGTGAGTAGTGTACTGTTTAAATTAAACCATCTCCTACAGGCCCTGATGTCTTACCAGATTACATACCAAGTGCTTTTATGCCTTTTATACATCTTCAATGTTTGTCACTTCACTTTCAGTACCTCTCCTACATTAACTTTTTCAGTTTTTCACAGCTTATTTTTAAACCAAACTGTGAAGGAATTCTACTTCTTTGGGTGGGACGGCACAGGTCACTAACAAGAGGTCCTTCACTTTTAAAGACTGGAATGGCTTTTTGTCTGTCTATGTCATCAAGTACCTAAGGAATGTTTCTCTATTTCTAATATCAGGAGATTGCCATTCCTTTCCCTACCTGAGATTCAAGATACAGGCATGTAGATCAGTATAAAAACACCCTGTTATGAGAAAAACCTTCAGAATTGTGTGATAGTGTGCAGTGTCAACTCGTATGACCAGCTCTGTTCTCCTTGCGTCAACAAATGCTTTTATGTAAGACATCTGAGTCTTCTGAGACTCCTTTCAGTATGGCTTCATATAGTCATTTCTCTTACAAAAAAATAGTTACGAGTTACAAAACATCTCAGACAAACATTTCTCTCAAACATCTCCAAATCTATTCTCATTCCCTTCTTCTGCCAACCTGACTCACTGGAGTGAACCGCTGCCTTGAACCTTTAGTTTTGCAATATTTTCTGGATGGTGTCATGACCTCTTAGTCATCATTATACAAGTGAAATGGCTAACCTATCCAATTCAGGCTTGGCGTTCTTCATTCCTCCACAGGAATGAAAGCCAAAAGGGAAAAAAAGCGATTTATGAGGTGGCATATATGGCCTCTGAGGTGTTTTATGGTTGGACCTGCAGGGCCTATTTAGGAAGCGCTGCATGCTCTGTCCTGACCACAGGTATTGATCGTCAGCAATGGCCATGGTGAGGCTGACTAGTTAAAGCCCTGCATGTGCCCTCACAGAAAGATGAAAATGAGGCCTCTGTGTGTAATGATCTGTGTATGAGCAGGGAGAGGAGGCCACAGAGACAGAGAGGAGGAGAAATTAAATCATTCCTTTGCTCTTTCAGGAGAGGCACTGCAGCCAGCCATGCTTGGGTGCTTAATGTGGGATCTGTTTTTGAGAGGAAAATTAAAAAGAGAGAGAGGAGCAAGTGAGAAGGAGAGAGGAGGAAAGAGAGATAAATGGCTGGATGTGAAGGCGGTAAATGAGAGCATCCTAATGCAGAGAGCTGTGTGCGGATGTCCCTAATGGGGTAGGCTGATGTGAGCTGTCTGGTAGCTGACCACCACTGTTACATCGAGCCTTCCTGCCTACCCCACACCAAGCCCTCCCAGCACTGAGACAACCACGCTCCATGCTAATTGGCAGAAAATGATGGTGCATAACAAGTACAGAGGAGACATTGGTCTAATTTGAGAGGGGGTGAAACGATGGATAAAATTCTTCTAATCATATAAGGCATTTTCTTGTCTGTGAGGCAGAGCCTGTGGCGTCCTCTCCCCCCTCTAGAGAGCCACGAGCCAACACACACACAGGGATGAGGACTGTATGAGCAAGCGGATTCTGAAACCACACAAGCTTGAAGACAAAGCAAGCAAGCAGCAACACCCGGAATCCACTTACTCAAGTTGGTCAGTCAGCAAACAGCCAGACTAAATATATAAAAGCTGCAGCACATTTTTACTTAACTGTGAAGTCATTAGTCACAAAGAGGGACAAAAACATGCTTTGCTCCACTGTGAATACAAGTCTTACTCATGTGCTGAATTTGTGAGAAGTCTACAAGATGTGTGAATTGGACAATCACACAGTGTCAAAATCACTGGAAAAAAATGGGCGTAGTTCACGAATAGAGTGACACTTTGTCTAAATAAGCTGAATAAAGCCATTTAAATACAAGTAATGGTGGGTGTGAAGATGCCAATCACTTAACAATAGACATTGAATTGCATTGTTTTCATTAAGGAAGTCAAGTAAGGCACAAAATCTCCATCACTGTAGATCTCACTGAAACTCTTTCCAGATTTTGTGTGCTGTGTAAACACGTGGCAGTGAATGTACCTTTATGAGTGCATAAGAGTCTCTGTGTGACCCCATCCTCAGAGCCTCCCACTTCTACCCCACAGGGGTGAGTGCCTGTTCATTTCACCTCCCCGGCCTCATTAATGCAGCCCTCTGCCATCATTAAGACGTTTGCAGTAAAATTAATTGAAAGACAGATTAAAAATAAATTAAGAAAAATGCGTTGCAGAATGCCTACGTGCACTTCATAAATCACCGGGGCAAAGCCAGGAGCTGGCTCCCCATAATTAACTGCAGACTATTTATTTTATCCTGACGGTATAAATTAGAATTCAGACGCACAGATTATATTAGGGCTGTCTGCCATGCGGAACTGCTGAGGGGTGTGCAGAATATTTTAAGGATACAAAGAGGAGAACAGAGGGAGAGAAAGAGAGAGGGAGTGAGAGAAAGGAAGATAATATGTAGAAAAGCAAACAATATGTAAATGCATACAAAGCAGAAAGATAACATTTGCGTCCAATAAAGAAAGTAGTACTGAGTAGCACTCAGGCAGTGCATAAGGAAACAATAGACCAAGCAATTAACAGCAGCAATCAAGTGCATGCTTAAATCAAACAACAAATGCTCGATTAAATGAACTGTGCCAATTGTTCCATCGACTCTTCGTCAGTAACAACAGGATACAAGTTTAACTGCAATTTTAACCTGCACTGTTTGTATACATTAGGCCTGAGATCAGTAATACTGGCAGTGACACAGCACCAGCCAGGAAAGCTCCCCTGCCTGCTGCATCACTACCTGGCCACTTCACATGCAAATGCAGACTCAACCTGTTCTGCCAGTCAGCCTCAGACACCCCCCCCCCAGATACACTTGTGCTTCTCAGTCTTCTTCTTGCAGCCTGAGTGCGTCTCTGTGCGCTACAGTCAGAGGTAGCCACACACTGCCTCCCCGTGGGCACAGTGCCCAGACTGGCACCGAGCCAGACCTGCTCTGCCACATCGGACTGGCAAAACCCTCCCCTTCTCTCCACACTCCTGATTCCCTGCACATCCTTTCATCAGAATGCCTCTGGCCCTCTCCTCCGCCTTCCCCTGTCTTTATTCTGCACCACAGCTGAGATCAACACTTTGAAAATATGCCCTCCAACCAGCCAGCGAAACATAATGCTACCACTACTGCTGCTGGAAACAAATCAAGCACTGACACATTTGAATGCTTGGTTATTATGCAATCACACTGAAGGCAAAGTGTTATCTATAAACAATATTACATCAAGGCACTGTACCAGGTATCAGGTGCATAGTACTAAAATATGAACAAGCATTGTCAGCCCCAAGATGTTTTCAATTGTGTACATTTTTATGAATCAACACAAAAAGATGAAATTTGAGCTTCTGCACTTGGCACTGATAATGCTGACATTTTTACAGCAGAATATGAGACTATGAGATTCCAGAACCTTTCTCAGTAGAAGATATGGTAAAGTCTACTACTAAATACAAAACAAGCATCATGATTAAATCTAAACAGGTATGGATATCTAAAATAGTCCATGTAAAATGTGGGGAAATTGTGTGTTAGAATCTAAAGTCTATTAGCAGCAGCTTAAAACTCAAATAACCACTGGCATCTATAAAGAGCAGATGATGTTTTTACATGAACTCTGCAGCAGTCTCGCTGATTTTGTTATAGTTGTTATAGTTGCTGATATCACCTTTCAAATTTCCTGTTCCTGTTTCCTTTTTCCTGCTTACTGCTGATGTTTTTAAACTTATCAACAGTGAGATGGGACATTTTTTATAGGCTGCAGTGGGGACAATAACAAAATTAGATGGTGTTTCTTTAAGAATTTAGTTTTTTTTATTGTCTGTTCTGCAAATCTGCAGAGCTCCCACTGTAACAGCATCACAGAGGGAGACTTGTGCATCGTGCTGCTCCCAGCAGAGAATCCATTTAAATCCGACTGTTTCACAGGGTTAGATCTACTTCCCTTCCGAGTATAATGTCAATTTCAGTCATGTGTGTGTTGTGTTTTTGCAATTTGATTTTGGAGACGCTTGTGTTTTTTTTTTTTTGTTTTGTTTTTATAGGACTACAGGGGATGGTATAAAGGCAGACAGGAGGTACTAGTGAACAACCTATGTTGTTGATGGCTTGTTGTTAGTTAAGTCAGACTACTTTAAAGTACAACCAACTACTCAGTGGACCAAATTAGCTCATCAGCTACCAGAAATGCCATTATTCCATTGGAAATTATATACGTTATAATATTATATTTTACTGTATATGAAAGGATTTTACTGAAATACAGCAAAGCTACATACAGTCCAAAACTTTACCCAGCTGATGTTAGTAAGGCTTAGACCCCCAAACACCAAGCAGGTTTTTAATAGTCATAGCACGAAAAACAACCAGTCTGCCTCAGATGTATAATTTGGTTTCCCTGGTGAGTAAAAAGCCTTGGAGGCGAGTGCATACGCAGCAGTCATGTTTGTTAAGATACATGGCTAGAGCCTGCCTTTTTTCTCAAGCACCGGAAAAACCAGTAAATCACCAGCAAAGAAAATAAATATATACTTATTACATTCTGCACACTGCATATATTCACCTCCTTAACATATTGCACAGGCACAGTGCAAATGTGCAGCACTGCACACGGGCAAAAACATGCCATGAAAAATGACAGAAGGGAGGGGTAACTGCGGACCTGGAATATAATGGTGCGGTGGAGCGGAGGAGAAATAATCATACCTAGTGGTGGGGGAAGAGGGGAGATGGGAGGAGCAAGAGGAAGATGAGTCTGTGCCCTGTAGCAGGGAAATGGAGCTCCACTGCTCTGCTGCCGGCTGCCTGATTCCCCAATAACGTTGCACAAAAGCTCCCTTCAGCAAGGGGCAACAGCAGGCAGCGTCTGCACTCTAGAAATACATTCCCCTTGATACGCCACAGCCACAGGAGACAAACACTGTAGTATTAGTGTATGTACATCATAAAAACACTGAGGTGCTAGTTATGACATGCCACCAAAAAACATGTTTACTAAAAACAAAGCAAATTATCAGGTGAGTATCAGCAATGACAGTGATATTCTAGCTGCTATTTGTTATTTAGATAATTTTTATTGGTGTCAAAATCAGCCTGCATTCCCTCCTGCTGCCTTTAGGTGTCTCTCTTTCACTTCGCATGGCAGATGCTTTCTCTCTCACTGAGTGGAGCTCCTCTGCTCCTGAACTCCCATCTACACATAATATATACACCATCATTTGAAAATGGCAGCTTTTTGAAAATTCACCTTGATTATCAGACATTAAAAGTGACTTCTCCAGAGCTGAGTGTCTGGCTAGGGGGATGGCTGCAGACAGCAGAACAATGCAGCAGGCTTGGTATTAATGCCTGGCTGGGGTGTGCAGGGAGGAGAGAGGAGCCAGCCCTTTGTTCTCTCCTACAGCCAATTATTTTTTACGTGTGCCTCTTTTCACAACAACAAGAGAGAATTTAATTTTAATGCACTCTGTGGAAAAAAAAGGGAAAAACATCTACAGTATTCTTAAACAGATGGAGACTAGCACCAGCAGTTAAGTATATATGCACATATCTCTCTATGAGGCATAGATGGATGACAGGGGCAACAAGAATGACATCAACACAAACACACACAGCAGCATGAATCGCTTCATGCAAAAAATGCTAAAACACATAGTGTCTCACTAACAAACCAATGCCAACACAGAAGTATATGCAGTCCTACATTTACAAAAGAAAACCAAAAAAAAAAGACTGACACCAAATAAATCCACTGTTATTTCATTATACTGCATTATGGTACCATGGTGGGGTGCACATTAACATGTGCATACCCAGGACATGGTGATAAGAAAGCACACTATAAAAATAGCAAGGATTCCTGATCAAATGGCATGAAAAATAAAAACCAAGGATTGCTGTTGGTAGGTATGTGGCCAAATATTTTTCTAATTGGAAGGGCACTTTATCTTGCTGTCAGAAAAGCAGTAAAAAGCGGTGCTGTTCCCAGAAGGAGAGGAGCACAGCTTGCTGGCCTTTTATTAGTGCTGGAGCTCTGATATATGCCTCTGCTCTAGGCTTTCATCAGGAACCTGCACACATAAACACACACACACAAAGAACTGATACAAACTAGCCACTCTGAAAGCCCAATGCAACCGCTGTTAAACAATTCTGCTGCTTTACTTTCTAAACATGCAATCAGCATACAGTCAACAGAAAATTACTGCCAAAAAGTTTCTACAACAAACTGATGATGCAAACAATAACTAAGGGCATTTTTGGGTTTACAGGTTAACACAGTTAACACATCAATTGCAAAACTACAAAGGAAAGCATTCAAATCCAGAAACAAAAGAAAAGTGTACAGAGCAAAAACTGCCTCAGTGCAACCAGACAGTGTAAAACGATGAAGTCACTGGAGAATAAGGAAGCACAAAATACAGTATGCACAAACAAGCACTACAGCACAAACTTACAAATGCAGTTCATGCAAAGCTCGGTTTTGCACACAGAGGCACACCAAACTGACTCATTCAGACAGACACATACGCACAGACAAAGACAGTCTGACTGGAAGACGCAGGCGCATACGCACACATACCATACATGCACACACTCACACACACCCACACTCACAACACACAGGCTAAATTAAATTTTAGTCCTTGGGCAGGCAACTAAACTGCTTGTGTGTGGGACCTTCTCTGCAGCACAGCAAAACCAATTCTCTGGAGATGGTGAAATTAAAGGGCAGAATCCAGCCAGTTTATGGTTCTCACTCTCTTCTCCTCCTCTCAATCAAATGTTTTATTAGCAATCATTTGGTCCTAAAAGTCATGTTCTTCGGAGGCAGCTGCTGTGATGAGAGCAGTCAGCCACTGGACAGGCAAGACACTTTCAACACCTAACACTCCAAATTATTTACCTTTAGAGCAACAAATCTCTAATTAACCACAAGGCGATTATATTAAGAAGGACGCGTTCTATACCAAACCTTTTGTCACATAAAGTTTCAGAAATACTGCTGTGAATAAGAGTCGCAATTTTTGTTGAGATCTGCAATGCAATAATCTATAAAAAGATCAGCAGACCAGAGGGTTTCAAAGGGTCTAGTGTATAAAATTTAGAGGTACTTAGGAGATCTAATTGCTACAATAGCATAATATTCACAAGTATGTTTTCATTACTGTATAAATTACCTGAAAACATGAATTATTGTTTTCATTACCTTAGAATGAACTATTTATATCCACAAAGCAAGTGGGTCCTCTTCAGTGTCCACCATGATTCTACAGTACTTTAGGAGAGGCTCCCTGTTCTTCTATTCAATACATTCAATCATTATGCTGCTTTGCTATTACTAACTATGCTTGAATGTGGACCAGACTTCCTATCCCTATAACAAAAAAAAATCTGAAAGATAAATAAACACACACTCTAAAAGGGCCGTTGACTTTTTGGTGGTCACTCCAGGGGCGGGTGAGACGAGGGTAGACTACCACAGGCTTTGACTTTGTAAGATGTTACTAAATATTACACACCGGACCTTTAAGACTGACTAAAATATACATAAAATGCTGTTAGTCATTTAAAGGGAACATAAAAATAATTCAAGTCCAACATGTTAACGTATGGACAACTTTAAATGAGGATTATAACTGTGTTAATGTAAAGTCAGCAGTCAGGATCACTGTACCTGAAGGAAGGAGCCAGATCAGACAGTGTTGAATGTTGTTAGCAGATCCTCTTCTGGAGAGAGAAGAAAAGAAATGAAGAGCAATAAATGAGAGATCAGCTTCATGTTAATTTCATGTCAGGCACTTGTCCCATGCGTTTGGACATAAACTACGCCATTTCAGAGGTTCGACTGCCTGTCTGACAAATAAATTAGAATTATAAATGTTACTGTGAATGGCTAAAACAGAACAGACACATTGGGATTGCATTTACTATGGAAAAACATTTCACTTGATGTTTCTGCAGAAAGAATGTTGATGTGGATGCATGTGTGCACATTTCCATGCATGTGCTGACCTCTTCAACCCCGCCCCCCCATCCCACACCTTCGCACTGTATACGTTGTATCACTGAGGCATCTCTTTCTCCCCTCTAACCCCCGCCCCTCTCTGCTCATCTCTCCTCTGGTGTCTGGAAGCAGTAATCTGTTCCTGAGCCAGCGCTGCTGGGATTAGGCAGCAACTGGAGATAGGATATATGCGTCATTAAAGCAGAGAGCACAACATTGCAGAGGGAGAGAGACAAAGTCAACAAAGGTGACACAGAGAGAGGGGAGACGAATACCAAAAACTCACATGTGCCCACACAGACAGACACACATATGTTCATACATGAAATAAAAACACGGTGTCTATGCCTGGAAATCTATATAGTGTCTAAATCCTCTATAAATGTGATCTACTGTTACTGTAAATAATCTGCATAAAGGATGCATTAAACAGAGAATGTCTTGTACAATAATGTACTTAGTAGAGAAATCAGAAAGTATTCTAATATGCTAGCGGCCTATAAATAACTCAGTAAATAAGTTGCTATTTTAATTATATGTTAGTAACTATATTGCTAGGCTAAAGGAATGAATATTACTAAACTAAAATAAGCATTTCTATGTTGTGTTTTTATTTATATACCAAACTAGTCATTTTACAGTTTACATCCATGTCTGTCCAGACTCAAAGTGCAGACTTAGAAGACAAGTAATAAAAAGGTCTGATAATGGAAAATGTAAGTTACTATTTTGACGTGTTTGTCTCCATAGAGTAAAAATACACTGTCTTCAGTTTTTACAGAATAGTGCTGAAGGGTTAGGGTTAGATTCATCATGCCACTCACGTCCAGTTATGCTCCATCAGGGCCAGGCACCGTATTTTTGCAAAATCTCTGAGCATCCTGTTCTTTACATCTGTGCTCGTATCTGGATGCTTTGTGCAGCCTCCTCTTCAAAGAGTATACTTCTGCCATCAACCACTGCACCTGTAGAATAAAGACGTAAGACATTTATAAATGAGTATACTGTAAAAACACACTAAACATATACATTGTCATCTACGCAGTGAAATGCCAAAGTTGTCCCATTGTGATATTCCTGATAGTGAGACCACTGAAAATATCCATCTCCATTTCTTAAAACCCAAAGGAATAAGGTTAGCAGAACTCCCAGTATCAATTCTCATTCTAAACAGTGTATATTACCATATTAGGCTCTAAGCCATAGCTATGTTTAACTCCAACATGTGTCCTTATTGTCCCGAGACTTGACAGCTTCCTGAATGTCACTGGAGGCACATCCAGGCTAATATAGGAAAAGCCAATATGGAACAGAACTAGAAACTCACATGTATATATATATATATATATAGAGAGAGAGAGAGGAGCATAAATGAAGGACAAAAAGTGAGTTCTTGTTAAGTTTTCTTTGATAGTTAAGGTTTCTTTGTTTCCCTTGCACAAAAAGGGAATGAATTACCACAAAAACGAAACACCCAAACAAAAAATAACATCTGCAGGAGCATCAGCTATTGGCCAATTTGTTATTTTAAACATTGTTGTTGGCCCACAATTTCATAATCAGTGCATCCATTCATACTACAGCACTATTTGCACATGAGACACAGTAGGTGGAAGTTAATGACAGTGAAATAAATACACACTTAGTAGCTGCTGCAAGTAACTCACTACAAAATGCTGCATTAAAGCTTATGCACATTGTGTATTATTCAATGTGAACAATAGCATAGAAATTGTCAAGGCTTTTGTATGGCTTCAGGCTTTGTATTCCCCCAGCATCAAAATCAAGGACATAGTCTATATAAGTGAGGATACTGCATTGCTGCCAACATATCAGTGTAGATGGACCCCAGGTTCTTTGTCGAGTTGTAGCGAATTTAATCTAAGCATAAAACCATTTGTTGTATTCCCTGGTTCACACTTTCTACCAATAAATGTTGCAGCATGCTGTGGTCAACGTATATCCTTTACTAGGGCTACAACAAATGCTAATTTTAATAATCAATTAATCTGTACGTTATTTTAATAACTATTCGATTCATCGGATGAACAGAAAAGACTCAATTCTCAAAGACCGGTATTTAACCCAAAGCAATATAGGCTGCAGACAAGTCACTAATGATTATATCCCTGCAATGGCTTCGGGTAGAGTTTTTGAGCACAAGCCCACTACCTGGACTAGCAAGCAATAGTCTTCGACCGTCTCAGGCTATAAGCTATCAAACTAATGTTGCATACATTAGTTCCGGTCAGTGATAGGTAAAGTTGGTCTGGTGGCAGGCTAAACATCCATAGACTATCTTAAGCTAGGTTTACATTATGCTCCCAGTGGACACGGCAACTCCATTTGCCCGAAACGTACTACATCATGGGATTTTGGCCATTTTTTTCTCTATATTCAAGTTTTGCCACAGAAATGCCACACTATGTTTCGGAACATAATGTAAACCTAGCTTTGGAAATCTGGCCCAGCATCCAAAGCCTCAGCCATGCTGCTCTGTGTTTTCCTCTGTTACACTACACAGTGTAAGGGCATCGATCTAAATATCAATAGTATCGATACCAAGGTGAGTATCGTATCAGATCGATGCCAACTTTATGAGATCAATACTGTTGTTGCGGTTTCTCTTCTATACGTCAAGCAAATTACTCAAATTTTGTCATAGAGTTCATGCAAGTTTCTCTCCAAGTCTGACTGTGAGTGGAAAATCAGAGCACTGACTGAGAGCAGCTTGTGATGGCAGAAAGAAAGAGCAGTGCTGTTTGGAGCGTATTCAGTGCAGCAGACAGGAAAACTGCCACATGCGATGTGTGCAATAAAATCATTCACCACTGTGGTAACACCACAAATTTAAAAGGGGAATTATTTTATTACTTTTATACTGTTAAATTGTTTTATATTGTAGTTAGTTAACAAAAAAGAAACATATTTGCCTAAAATCTTTGTCCTTTTTTAGCATAATCATAATCAACTAACTAAAGGAAAAATCACAAAATTATTCAATGATCATGACATTTCATGTAAAAATTATCGGTATCAGCGATACTAGCCCTGTTTTTACTTGGTGTCGGATTGAAACCAAATTACCCAGTATTGCCCACCCTTAGCAGGCATGCCTCAATACTAACATGTTCAAGCCCCAACGAATCAACTGAAGAATTTGTTGCCAACTCCTCTACAATTACTCACTATGTTCAAAATGGTTGACCCACTCAGCCAAAGGGACTACGCAATATGAGACAAACCTGCACATGTATATACTACTTTAACCTAATTTCACAGTATCAAAGTCAAGTTATCTTTGTGCCAAACCACATCAAACAAATCGTGCCAGGAACAACACACTCTGCCTCTCGCAAACATTTTACCGGATTTGCCCTATCTCTTATCATTGTGAAAACACATTTTTGGTGACCCTGACTTTGACCTTTGACCTATTCACCAGAATTTAATGGGATCTATTCTGGGCCACCTCACACCTTTCCTGAAAATTTCATGGAAATTGTCCAGTAGTTTTTGTATAAAGTTGCTGACAAACAAACAGATAGACGGACAAACAAAAAACGAACCAAAAACAATATCCTTGAGTCCCCTTCGGGAGACGGGGTAAAAATATGTTAATCATTTTTTGCTTTTCTTTTGTCAAATAGCAGGTTGTAATGAACAAAAATGTGCATTATTGCCACCTGCTCTGCATGGAGTTCAGGAAATTAAGGCAAAACAGCCAGCTACACATGTAAGTGCTACAGTGTCTATAAGTATTCACCCCCTTGGATGTTTTCTTCTTGTACTGCTTTCAAAATTGAGTTAAGGTCAAAATAATTTTTGATGACGATCTTTTTAAAGTGAAAACAGATTTCTACCAAGCAATATCAATTAATTAAAAATATAGAACGTAAAATGAGCGATGGCATAAATATTCACCTCCGTCAAGTCATTATTTTAGTAGATGTACCTTTGACCACTGAGCCTATGTCTCCATCAGACTTGGACACTTAGATACTGCAGTTTTACATCATTCTTCTTTGCAACACTGCTCAAGTTCTGTCAGGTTACATGGGGATTAGGTGTGAGCAGCCTTTTTCAAGTCCAGCCATAAATTGTCTATTGGACTAAGGTCTGTGCTTTGGCTGGACCACTGGAGAACATGCACCTTGTTGTCTTTAAACCATTTCTGTGTAACTTTTGCTGTGTGCTTCGGGTCATCGTTTTGCTTGTTCTCTTGCAGACTGAATCATTCTCCTACAGGACTTCCATATACATTACAGCATTAATACAGCGCTGTACCTTTAGAATTCTTCAAGGGCCTGGCGCTGAGAAGATTCCCCATAGCATAATGCTCCCATCATGGAAGGGATGTTGTGCTTGTGGTGATGTGCAGTGTTTGGTGTCTGCCAAACATAATGTCTACCCCAAAATGATCCATTTTAGTCTCATCAGACCAAAGAACCTTGTTTCAGTTGACCTTGGAGTCTCCCACACATGGGTGAACTAGTTGAGATTTCTTCAACAGTGGTTTTGTCTTTACCACGTTCCTATAAAGCTTTGACTGGTGAGGAACATGGGCAACAGTTGTTTTATACAGTCTCTCCATCTCAGCTGCAGAAGCTTTTAACTCCTGCAGTGTAGTCCATAGGTATCTTTGATGCCTCCCTCACTGCTCCACTTCTTCACTTGTCATTCATTTTGTGAGGACAACCTGCTCGAGGTAGATTTGCATGTGTTATATTCCTTCTGTTTCTTTAAGGTGGATTTATGTAAACTCCAGGGGATGTTCAGTGACTTGACATTTTTTTCAATAACCTTTTCTCTGCACTGTTTGGACTGTTCTTCTGTCTGCATGGTGTAACTATAGCCATGAATACTGATGAACCCAGGACTGGACCTTCTGGAAACAGGAGTCTTTATATTACAACCACTTGAGACACATTCCCTGCACTAAAGCGATCTCCATCCCATAAGTTGTGAGACTAGTAGCACCATTGGCTGAACCTCTGTTCAACAACATCAGTCACTTTCAGGGGCTTGAATATTTATGCAATCGCTTTTTAACTGAAATCACTTTGTAGAATCTGTTTTCACTCTCACATCGAAGAGTTCTTTTGTTAATTCTCACCAAGAAAGCAAAAATATATTGGCCAGGATTTTAGAAAGCAAAAGAAGAAACATCGAAGGGAATTCCTGACTTATTCTTATATAGTATATATACTTATGTAAATTTACAAACGCTGTAAATCTGCTGTAATATGATTTGACAGGATTGTCATAAGCCTGGTAGTCATGCTACCGTGTAACTAGGTAGTGTATTATGCTGGTGTTCAGAAGTCTATGCAAACATCCTAATTAGTAGCTGTAGTAGGCAAATTTTTTTTAGCATGTTCAAATTATGGAACAATACAATATGAATTAGACGCTATTTCCAGGTAAACATGACATTTTACAAGCATAAATGTCCAACAATACAATTCAGTCTTAAATGCAAACAATGACAACAAATGGAGGATGGCTGAAAGCTAACACAGACCAGTATCCAGCAGTCAGCGGTATTACACATACACATATCTAGTATATTTTATTCCTAGTTTCCAGTATACTATTATACATGCTAATACAGCCCATAATATTACAAAGATGATAGCAGTCCACACTATTATATACATGCTGGTAAAGGTGTGGCCACTTATCCCTATAACGCCAAATGTATCAGATTTGATACATGAGTTGTAAAGCCCTCTATATCATCAGTGTGATATTTTTTTTCTTGAAAACTTGATGTATACAATTAGATACATTTAGATACAAGATTTAGATACAATTAGATACATTAGATACACAGATAATCCACCAGAGGCCTTCCAGTGACATGATAAGACTGTCATTAATGAGGAAGGAAGCAGAACTTTGTCAATTTTGAAAAGGAATTACCAATTTGTTAGACATGTTTGTGTTATATTATGTTTTTGTTTGTTCAAAAAGAAAAATATTTGCACAATGAGACCCAATGCATCAAATATGATACAAAATTGAAATTGGTATTTGAAAAAAAAACAACAAAAAAACATTTGGGGGTTGTTCAGAACGACCAATAAAGGCTCCAGTTACAAAGAATTGGAATTTTCTGTCAATGATTTAATGGGTTGGGCTTTACAGGGTTAAAAAGGTTATGTCCCTTCAACTGGTAGGAGATTTTCAGGAAACAATGACTTTTCACACCTTAGCAATGAGTCCAAAAAGAACAATTTGACTGTTTATTTACACACGAGTATATTGAACATTTGTATCAATATACAGCGCATGCAGTTTGTGTATGGTATGTAGAACGCAGTATCCAGAATGTGACTTTCACCACAGTCAATGTCAAATATGTGCCACCTAAAGGGAAATGGTTAAAATTAGCTCAAGACATCCAAGAAGCAGCCTTTGGTAGGGGTGAAAAAAGAAGCCAGTGGGGTATCAAAAATGCAGTTCCTTGGAATGGTCAATTGAGGTTGGATTTAAAAGCAAGCAATGACCAACTGTGAAGCAGAAATAAACATATTTACAACCTAGTGAAAAGTGTTGGTCTCCATTTCCATATTCATAGGAGCTGCACGTTCACCTTTATGGAAGCACATCCCTTCCTTATGTGTTTACATATTTAGATACAGGGGCTATTATAGAATACAGGAATACATATTTGTTTAATATACAACACTAACAGTAATTTCCCATTATAAATAAAAACAAGCCCATTCTACTGAGAATGGCTGAGATTCTCACAAGATGACTATATTGAAATATTGTGTGTGTCTTCATTCCCAAACTATTCCAATCTTTGGATTATACGTTTTAAATATAATGCTGGACCTGCTGTTTGACTGTGCCATGCCAAGGATTCCCATTATTCTTGTTACTCTCATTAAAAAGTGACAGAAAATAAAATAAGTTGACACAAGACTGACCCAAAAGCGGAGATGCTGTACACAATTATCACAGCTATTGTTCATAAGATATAGTAACACAACATATTGCTTGTGACATTCAATTCATAACTCCAAAATCAGGCCATGGTTTATGCTACATTCAGATTAATACAGGGGTCCACCTACCACACCTAAAGATTTGTATTGATGAATTTTTACACCCATATGTTATATAAAGACTTCTAAAGACTGAGGGCTAGATGGTTAAAAGAAAAAAAAATAACAACCTTTTTTCAGATTTAATAGATTATTCCTATTTGTTATGGTACAAAAATTAAGTGTTTTGTCTATCTATAGCCATATCAATCATATTCTTGTATGAATATCTGAAGAAGTGGAATGCTGTAACTGGTCCTACCTGCTCTCAAACTCTAGTCTTGGGTAGATTTGATTCATGCAGTTCAAATAGCCTAAAATTGTCTATTCAATAGAGTTTCTAAAGGGTGATTAGTGTCTTTTTAGGTAGATTTCAAATTGAATCTTGTTCCAGTTGCCATATTTCTCATGAGAAAACACCAATATTCCATTAAATGTGCCGAAAGGAAACCAATCGCACAACAACATGGGAGCTCCCATGAATGTGAGATTTTGGCTTCATTTTTACACAGCAGCAGGAAGTGGTGTTGGGTTCATATATGTTACAAAAGTGAAAACACGGACCATGCTGCTGACTAACACTGTAATCTTACTTGCTAAATGTTAACACATACGGTTTTTTGCATCATCTATGTACACACTAATTAGCACTGGTTTAATTTCCAGGCGAGTTGACAGACACAGCATGAAATTAGCGCTAAAATTAGCTACTGTAACTATGTTGTGTAGGCAGGTCAGGAACTGTAATCAACAGGCAATTGCACAAAACATTTATATGAGTGAATGACTGGATGTCTTGTTATTATAACTTCTGAACTACAGCTAAAGAGCAGCCTGTCAGGAAAAAAATAGTAACATTCAATGCACACAAGTTCAGAATGGTTGACTCAGTAGGGAAGCAAGCTGTCAGACTTCCTGTTTTTATAGAGCTTTAAGCCTCGATACTTTAAAGCTGCATATGACTTCCATCACCAATTTTTCATCGAATCTGTAAAACCAATATGATAGCCTAAGTATCACAAATCCATTTGTCTTTCCGTGATAACGCACCTGAATCACTTCCCTCACAGTGAACAACTTCGAAGTGTACTCCATCACAAGCACTCGGGCCTTTTTGGAATTCCACGCAGCTGCAGCAGCAAGAAGCCGCTTCCGTGTTTGTTGCGGCTGCGGCCATACTGGGGCTGCGTGGAATTCCCATTCCCACAAAGCATTTCACAACAACATTTCCAAAAAGACCTGAGTGACATATTGGTTCGGAATGTAAACAAATGGACTGCTTGTGAGGGAGTACACTTCATAGTTGTTCACCGTGAGGGAAATGATTCGGGTGCGTAATCACAGAAAGACTAACAGATTCGTGGTACTTAGGCTATCGCTCAAGTTTTACAGATTTGATGAAAAATTGGTGATGAAAGTCATATGCAGCTTTAATGTTCCGCAGAAAAGTTTAAATTATTACCTTTGTAACTTACCATAAAGCATTTTTTCTATGCATTAGAATGACATTGCATGATATGAACATGCATCCCTGTATGCTATGTGAATACAACTTTCATTTCCACACCAGTAAATATGATATCGTCTTAGGTGTGATTCTTTTGTGCAGTGGTGGAGAAAACAACTCCCACACTACCTCATGTCAATTGGTAGTAAGTCTTTTATTTTTGTTTTGATTAACAGACCCTTTGTGGCAGAAATTACATACTGTGTCTTTAACTGCTTAGATTACATTTCTGATTAATGTTCAGCAAGATCTAGAAAGTTGATTGTTCTAAGTGATACATGTTATAAAATTGGGTGAAAAGTGCCAATGATGGGGAGATTACTAATGTAAACAGGAAATTACAAATGTGACCGAGAAAGTACACAGAAATTCTCAGAGTTGGTAAGGTTTTAGGGTGAATGCTGTGGTCAACAGTAGTCATAATGTGTAACTAAGATAACATCTCAAGCTCTACCTGAACAAATCAGAGTCTGCCCATGAGCTTAGCAACAGGTGACACAGACACCAGCCATCAGCACAGTGAGTGACTCAGATTGGCCGTTACTTTCTCCAGGGAGGGTGGTAACCAGTACTCTTTCCTCTGAATACATGTCAAAAACCCTAGTCATCGATCATCAGATTCCTGGTTTTGCTTGTCAAATGTAAAGTGGCTCCTTGTCATTCAGAATATGTTTATCTCATGACTGCATGGACCCTGTAAAACACAAAGTACACAGCTACTAATGTCCTAAATCCTATCTATAGTGGTCATGCATAGGCGTTATACATTCAATGTAATTCTAAATATTAGGTATAAAATTATGCATTTGTTTAATTCAAATAATGCCAGAAAAAACATTCAACTGTTATGACAGAATACTAGGATAATTTGAATGCAGCACTGTTAAAAATGGACTAATAGGCATGGGCACATGAAGGATGATGGGTTGGAGTCTGAGGCCTACTGGAATATCTTGGGCCTGCAGTGAGCACTATACCTGACTCTGAAGCTCCCGGGCCTGCTGGGTCTGGCTCTGAAGCTTTTTGCTGCATGCGACTCTGTTCCTCCAGAGATCCGGCCGGCTCTATTGCATTTCAGGCTGCGAATGAGAGATCTTTGCTACTGGATGTCCAGCTATTGAACCACAAAAGGAGGCAGGGCAGTGAGAGGAGGAGAAAAATCAATCCAGTACACAGAGCCTATCCTCTTTGCGCAGCCAACCTGCTTACTCTGTGGCTGAGGCTGGATGCACCAACCAAGGCTCCCCTTCCTTCTGTGCAAATACTCAGATTTAAAGCTTCTAAAGCTTTGTCTAGTCAAAAACTGGCCTATTAAGGACAAATGTATGAATATACAGCAGGACAGGAACAAGCCAAAGGGATTGTAGATACTGCAATAACAGTGATAATAAAAAAATAATCCTTTTAAAACTGTTTTCAGCAAATACCAAAAACCTTTGGTATTTGCAAAGTGAAAGGGCAAGAATCCCATTCAGTAACTCAAAGCATAACACCACTCAGAATTATTTAAGTAGCTAGATAATAAGCAATAGTGATTAGAAGAGGTTATAAATAAATAAAAATGAAATAAACGTTAGTATTAAATAGAATGAACAATGGAAACAGGATGAATGAAACAAAAAAAGAGTGCAACAATATATTATCAACTATACTAATAACAGTTATATATGGGTATTGTATAGTGAAACAGTGGTAAACAATAGCATCTACAGTCTCTATAGCAATGGTGCTATGTTTCCTAACAAATGGCAAGATAAACTCCTCTTCTGAAGCTGGCAACCAGCAGTTGCCTGTGCAGCGTCTACACCAACAATAATAAACAGGCCACTAATTAATACAACCTTGCTGTACTAAATCACATGAGAGGAAAGGCTAGAGTGGGGAAGAGTGGGGGAGAGAGAGAGAGTCAAAGATGGTGAGAGAGAGGAAGAGGAGGGAGCTCAGGAGAAAGGAACACAGGACAGAAAGAGGAAGACAAACAGACCTAGCTTCTGGTTGACTTGGGCAGAGGTTTTATTCCAGTTTGCCTGACGCTGTTGCAGTGTCTTCGATACAGAGGGAATCACAACCAGACAAGATGGAGACCCAGACAGGAAACAGGACGACCCATTATTGAAGCATCTGCATACCGGCTGGCAAATATTCCAAGACATCAACAAAAGCAAGAATAAAATTTTTTTTCTCCATTTCTGTCCTGTTGAAAGCATTGCTGTCATCTTCTTGTCCATTTTTGCTTCCCGGAATAAGTCAAACAAAAGAGTCTGGCGGTTACTCCTAAATTAAAAACACAGATTATGCAGAAATCCATTCCACAGAATCGCTTAAATCGTGGCTCATCCGTTAGCACTCTCTTTCTGTGTGCGATCCACACCGATAACCCTAGTCTTGCTTTCTTTCCCTCACAATCGCTCCCTCTCTCTCTATTCTCCCCTCCTAAACTGATCAATACTTCATTTAAATCATGACATTAGCACACTACTACTGGAAAAAAAAAGGGCGAGAACAAATACAAATGAGCTTCGTATGTTAAATGACACAGTAACGGATGTTTTATGTCCGAGGATTTGAAGATTTGTTTATGATATAATGTGAAAACACAGGCAGAACTATATGCAAGTGTGCGGGGGCTGTAGTGCTGTTTTGATTTGAGCTCCTGAGCCTCACTCTGATCAATACACATTTAAATCCAGGCTGAGAGCAGCTATCACAATATCTCATCTCATCAGAAAAAAGCAAACACGCTATCCCAATTATCATCTAAAATGACTTGTGTCGAGGGGACACAAGTTGGATGCTGATAGAGGTATATTTCATATTTATTCAGCAGAATTTTTACATTAGCACCTGAGCGCATAATTGCCTAATATATATGCACACTCACACTTTTATCTATTCACATAATTCACAATGAACGCAATCAATACTGCCCTCTCCATACTCTGTTCCATGCTCATAAAGTGCGTCTGCATTGGATCATATAATAAGCCGTTCAGAAAACCCCAAACGAGACCGGCTAATTTCCTGCCGCTCATTGAAATTGCGAGCGGGAGTAACTGGCTAATCTTCCTGTTCGTCATTAAACCCGGATATTTACCTGAGCAGCATGGGAGTCACGGGCCTGGTGAGAGAGTAGCGCATCTCGTTGGAATCTCTGGACGTCTTGTCCCGCAGAGATAACTGAACAGAAGCCGATCAGGTCAGGTTTTCTCCATTCTGAACATGGGTGAACAGAGGCGAGGACAGGAGAAAAGAGAGAAGAGAGAGGGGCAGACCGTGAGCCCAACACTAGGCGGGAAGTGGTGGAAACAGAGCCGAAGTCGATCACTCGAGGGAACATGCACTTACATATAGTCTGGCGCCAATGTCGACCAATGAGCAATTAGGCAGACAAGACTAAAGTTATTGATCGGGGGTTCAGGCTCTTTTCTCAGGGCTAACTAGCTTGCCTGAGGTTGTGTGATGGCTGCTACAGCTGTGGACTGCAAGGGGAAAGCAGTGCAAAAGGGAAGTGGGAGGAAGGGCAGGACAGGTCTTTTTCTCACCCCAGGCCTTGAGCTCTTGAGTCGGGTGCTGGACATTATCATTTAGGCTGCTATTGACTGCTTCAGGTTTAATGAGACTCCATTTCAACCAGTCACACACTGGGATAAAGGCATCTGCAAACATCTATTCAAAGATATATAGTAGACAGACAGATACTGCCAAAATTCAATGGTTTTCTTCCAAATTTACTGGTTAAAGGGAGAGTTTGTTATAAATAATTTTGTGCATATAAATGCCATTGTTTAATTCATTCTTTAAACAATAAGTCAGGACAAGAATTTCAAATGTTTATATCAAATCCACTATAATAAGGCTACACTTTGGCCACTTTAAGGCTCCATTTAGACAACAGGTCTTAATGCACAATTCAAATTTTTTGGTGAAATCCGATTCTTTCGTGTGCTCGTTCATATTACAAATTAAATGTGACTTCTATCAGTTTTGAGTATGAACTGCATACAACCCTGAAGGGAAACACATGTGCAAAAGAGGTTCTGACATAATATGTGACCACACAGGTACGCAGTGTGTTTACAGAAGTAAATATGTTTTTCCCGTCATTTCTGCACCTGGGACGCATAATTGTGACATTTGTGGCATTCCGATATGCCGGATATATATTTGATTTAGAACCAAACATGAAAGTGGCCTGGGTCAGATTTGAAAAAATCGGATTTGTGCTGTTCAAACGGTCTTTAACAGATCCGACACAAGTCTCGTATGGGCAAAAAAAATTGGATTTGGGTCACATTGGCCTGCGGTCTGAATGTAGCCTTAGTTGACACCGCCAAATACAAAAAGAACTTGAAAAACTGCCACAAATTAAGTAACTGACAACAACAGTACTCACAGGCCATTATCTGCTATATTGATATAAGGCATTAGCCACTAGATTTCTAGACAACAAAATATATATTAAAAAACTTAGATAAGCTGGGAGCTCCTCCATTAAGGCTGACTGAAGTGTATGGTTAAATTTAGGCAGAGCTAAAATAAATGTACAAGGTTACCTGTGAGACGTGTAAAAACAAGAAACAGAAATAAAGAAATTCTTCACATCTAATCCTATATAAGACAGTAAAACAGCATTTAACCCCCAAAATTGTAAATCAGAATGTACCTACAGTATTTTACACATCTGCAGTCACATCACAGAGAAATCATTAAAACACATTACCAGTTACATTTTAACAGCTACATTACTGTATATATTAGTATATATTAGCTAAATAGCATTAAAAGCTACAGTTTAGGAGGTACATTCAAAATACCCAAATATATTCACAATTAAGTCATCAAAATGTATATAACTTAATTTAACCATTAAAGAGCTGCACAGTCACAGATAAAGAAATTTGGTAAAAACAAAACTTTGCACACATTTGACCAGTGTGTTGCTGCACCTGTCATTGTGCAGGAACATGTCATACTGCTCAAATCCTGTGTAACTGCCTCCTGTGGTCCTTAAATATAACACAAAGGAACAACAGTAGCTTCTTTGTAAAACAGGACTTTTCTAATAAAGGATGGAGCAACTTGTTTTGGAGTGCTTGATAACCACAGATTCTTAAATATTTGTAACGTTTTTCTTACCTCGTGCGCACATTCTTCTCTGCCAAGGACAATGTCTGAATTCAAAATGATTTAACAATGCATGAGAGAAGAATTAAGAATAAACCTCTTACTGAAAAGAATATACATTAGAAAAAACGGTTGCAAAATATCTCTGGCCCTTTGTCGAAAGAAAAAACATGTTATACATATTGCAGATGCCAGTGTTACCAGAATGTCAAGGTTTTTGTTTTTTTCCATACATGTGAAAGTGAGAAAATGAGCAAGCATGAGATGAAAATGCATTATAAGAATGGCAACCCTCCTTTTTGTCAGTGGTTTGTGCCTATATTTGCAGTCATTTCTTGCGTTTTGAAAATCAATTCTGATATTTCAAAAGAGTGAGGTGTGATAATAAAAGGGCACATTAAAAAAAAAAACTCGCTCTGAGGCAATTGCTCATTCCCCACAGCTTCCACTGCCTCTCCATCAGAAGGACACCTTTAATATTTGGACTTGCCACGTCACTCTAGGCTAAATCCCTAGCAACCACCATAGCAACATACTCTGTGTTCAACGTGAAATGCATGGCAAGTTCCCTACTGCCACCAGGCTCAGAAAAAAAGGGGAAAACACAGATATGCTTTTAAGACCACAGTTAAATGCAGCAACAGACACATCACACAACACACAAATACTTATACCAACCATCACACATCGTTGTAGGACATACAAATCACAGTACAAGCCACAAAGCAACATGAACATTTAGAACTGTGTGAAATCTATCAATGGCAAAGATATAAGGCTTTTTTTTCATCCTGCTTTTTCAGGTTTTACTGCTGTACTCCTATATATTTAGTGAAGTATATCTTCATGTATTTGTACTACTATACGTATGCAATAGGAAGCTTAATTACTTAAAAAAAACTGTATGTTAAAGCTAACTATTTGACCAGGTATGTGGCTTTCTAGACCATGTTTGTAAAGAAGAGATGTTATCATCAGTGTTTTACTTGATAAAGTGAAATGAAATGTAAATAAACAAAGACGCATGATTCTGTAACAGGAGTCACCGCACAGCCTCAGAAACACTTCAAATCAATGTGTGTGAACACAATACATAGTTCCATCCACAAATGTAGGCTAAAGAGGAGAGAGACCATCCAGCTGGTTACCAGTGTAAAAATCTGCTTCTGTGATGGTATGGGGGAACATTAGTGCATTTGGAATTGGTCATTTGTACCAACTGGAAAGGCATTATCAATGCAGAAAGGTTTACATGGGTTTTAGAGAAACATATGCTGCAATCAAATTCAAAATCACCTCATTTTCTTTCAGATTTAACGTGATATATCTTCCATTTCTTAACCATGTGTTTGTGCCTATGACTGCTTTTATTACCTCCGCCAAGGAGGTTATGTTTTTGCCTGGGTCTGTCTGTCTGTCTGTCTGTCTGTCTGTCTGTCTGTCTGTCTGTCTGTCGGTTTGTTAGTTAGCAACATAACTCAAAAAGTTATGGACGGATTTTGATGAAATTTTCAGGATTTGTTGGAAATGGCA
>JAPTYQ010000018.1:37663823-37676944 GCA_029814465.1 Ostorhinchus cyanosoma
TGGATGGATGGATGGATGGATGGATGGATGGATGGATGGATGGATGGATGGATGGATGGATGGATGGATGGATTATTAAAATAATCTACAAATTAATCGATTATTAACATTATCGTTAGTTGCAGCCTGAGTAATATAAACTGCTGCATTTTGCAGTGGCAGCAGGTGTGTGAGCTACCTCAGCCTGTAACCATGACTAAACAAACCCTAAATCCATATAGACAGTGCATCATAAGTAGCACTTGAATTATTTTCATGTAGCAGCTGTAAGAAAAATCATGTCTCCTCCTGAAATAAACATTACAAACTATATTATGTTACTCAATGTTTCCTTTAATGAAACAAACTCAGACTATGGCACAACACCATAGTCAATTTTACTACACAATGGTCAGTGAACTGAGAAAACTGTAGTGAGCAGAGTCTCATTTAACCATGTCGCTAACCATATGAATTAATTTCAGGATGAAGATAAAGCACACTGTTATTGTTACAATGCACAGCAATGAACACATAAACTCCGTGTTATATCATACACATAAATATATGCAAAACGCACAGTCAAACCAAACCCAGAAACAAAAGCCTCTGAAATCTACATTCAACTCAATTAGACAAGATGTGTAGAATTGTTGGGTGTTTTTAGGTCAGACGTTCTGCCTATGTCTGTGTGTTTATTACAATGACAGACACTGGTCTGTTCTAAAGTGAGCAATGAACATCCATCTCCTGAGGAGAAAATTAACCTCAGTGTTGAGAAGTTTGCGGAGCAAAAAGATTACATTAACAGAACATAATCCATCCATGATGTCAAAGCAGAGGTTCAAAACAGTGCTGCAGCAAAAGCGAAACTCAAAATACCAAAAGTTAACTCAAAATTGAATGCAACAGGTCAGCATGAAACCTTACTTTAGACTTTTATTGTCCAGTCTGAGGCTAAACAAATCAAGAATGTGTGTTATTATAGTATGATTTTTATTTGAAGCAGCAGACTTTCAAATTTTGATTTACTGCATGCATGATGTTGAAGTCTGCATCATGGTGCATGTTAGAATGGAAAAATATTAACGCCTCCATTACTCACAAAGTTTCGTTCCAGTAGAGAGTGAAATCAAAAGACCTTTGAAAAGTTTAATAGTGATGGTCATTTGTAGACATTACATGCCTGTCAGCAACGGGGATGTTTTGGAGACACACTGTTACAGTATGTTCTTTTACAAGGAAGACATCCTTTTAAAACACCAAGAAAAATAATAAACACGGCCCCATCATGAGTATTTATTGCCAGTCAGGGAAAAAAAACACACTCACAAAGGTTCTCGAAGTAGCTATTAAACAAGTGTAGGGGTGACCTCTGGTTTTAAGCAGCTGTATCTCTGACAGCCAAAGCTGTGGGGGCCAGCCTAAATGGATTTCCTAAAGTTTCATTCAGGAAAATAAAAATGGAGCGTAATTCAAAGGCAAGGCTGCACAACAGAAAGCTGCATTTTGATCACACACTGGACTGCTTGAGTGCCTCCAAATTCCTGTTACTATTTTCTCTATAGTGAACATGGCTGGTTACCATGAATCAACAGCAAGCCTTAGCCAAATTAAATCATGAAACCCATTTGCAAAAAATCTTTTAGAGTTTTATTGTTAATTTACTGTAGTTGCAGAAACTATTCTGTACAAGAGTGGGTGTGTGCAATGGTCTGTAAAGCAAACACATACAAACACACACACGCACCAAAACAATCAAACTTCACAGTGTAGTACAAAAAATCTTCCCATCAATTGCAAGTTAAAATGACATATTACCTAAAATAAACGTTTTAAATGGGCAATTTATAGCATTTAGTTTAAACACTGAAAAATCAAAAATTATAAACAGAAGGAGAAAAAAAAACCTGTCAAAGACATCAGTCTATTTGGTCACAGAGCTATCTTCTAAAGCGAACCACATTATGTATTGTAGTGAAATAACACCTTGTACCTCACAAGTGCTGTTTATAGAGAATATTCCTGCACTAAACACAGCATACTGATGTAAATGTCCCATGGCTGCCTGCTGAACCTGTTTACATACATAAAAAATATGTAATGTGTCCTAAATGTAGTGGCTGCCAACATTCAGTCGATGTGATCCTGCATATGGGTATGAGTCATTTTGATGAAATCTGAAAACACCGTTTACTTGAACCCTTTAGCCTTTGAAGAACAGGGGCTTTGTGTCGGTGAGGGATCAACCCAAAGCTGTGCCTGAATCAGCAAGATTGCATCCCATCTTAAATGCAATTAATGAACCTCACAAAGGAGGATTATGCTGACAGGATTTTTTTTGCATCAACAATGCAGCGCCCACTACCAATTACAGTCGGATGCCTTTCATGCAATAGCTAACCCTTGCTAATCCAAGAACACAACTGCTCTACAATCGACACCACCAGCATCACCACAGTTAACTGACCAACAACAAAACACACTACTGTCATATTTAACATTTCAATGCGACTTATTAAAAGACCAAAAGTTTCATCCTCACTGTTTACCCTCACCACTTCATTTGTCTGGCTTTGGTTTCACCTATAATTCTCTGTAGTGCAGCGACACTAACTTAATTAGCTCCTGAACTTTGCAGAAGAATAGAAATGTTTGCCTTGTTCCAGCATTTGATCTCAAGCCCCTGACAAGGATCTCAAACTGTCTGCAGGCCAACAAGAGCTGTCTGCTATTTCTCGGGGCAATGTTAAATCAAATTAGTGAAAGCAATGTTAATTTCAAGCAGCATTTCATTAAAAAGGAAAAGATAATCAGCAACAAAGACTCCATGTCCTTCTGACTAATCTAATAATGCTTCGTTTGTTTGCTTTAATCACATTTAACGATTAAGAAGCAGAGACAGGGCTAAGTCATGTAGACAGAGGGATCTCATAATCTGCCTGTCATGGCCACCATCTGATTTCCTGCCATTCGTCACAGTATAGATGGAGGGATGCACAGGAGGTGTTTCAACCCTCAGCTGATATCTTGAGGGGGTGCACTCGCCCCGGGATGGGAGTGCTCATCTTTAAAAGAATGAAAAGAAGCTGAGGGGTTCGGGTATCACTTTAAAGTTGCAATACTGAGCCTAGCCCACCGGCAGACATGGTTATTAACTGTGAATTCTTGGCCCTTGTGGCTAAAAGAATACCCCTCATAAGGTTTTGAGCGGAGCCAGAGATCAGATAACATCTGTGCAATATTAGGTTATGTACAGTACATTAATGAAATCCAGTAGAGCAGGGATGCCGTAAACACTACTGTTCATGATTCTATAATGCTGTATCAAAGAGGTGTTTATTCATTTGGGGCTTTACAATTATTTTCTTCCTCCATGTACTGTATGTAAAGCCAAGTTGAGTCAATATAACGTTGGTGTGAGACTGATGTGTAGCATTACATTATATTTTGCAGGTATCTCTATTTATCTCATGACACTGTAAGGATATTACCCTACATTAAAGGTGGTTTAATGGGGGTTTTACTTTCCCTACAGTTGGTTAAGAATATATATGAAATGTTAAGGCTTGAGTAGACTTTTGTGTTTTTTGTGTCATTGGGTAAAAATTCCATAACTTTTCAGTATGTTCTGGCCCATGTTGGAATGTTTTGGCCAACCACAGGTCTTTTCATAAGCAAGGATATAAAAATGGGTGATTGACACTTAGAATTCATTTTATGAGTTGCTTCAACTGTAAAGTCATGATGACTGGAAAAAAAAAAAAGGAACATTCAGATGTCTGACTGTGCAGTAACCCTTGTTTTACACAGCTGCTCGGTCGAGATCTTTCATGTTAGTGTAAAAATATTTTCAGTTCAGCGTGAGAGTGCGACGAGAGAAATTTGCCCAGCACAGACTAGATAATTAATGGGAAACACTGTGGGATATTTGATGAATGGTGCTCCCCACCTCGCTCCTTAATTTCCTAAATTTTTCAGTCTGTAGAGTATTTAGTTACATAACCGGAATCTAAAGTGACTATTCCTGAAATGGAGGCTGTAAGGGAGCCAGTTTGCTGAATGAAAATACTAATGTTGAGTTAAAAAAAAAAAAAAAAAAAAAAGCTCTCATCAGATTCTCCTCCCTCACAAAAAAATAACTCATTCCTCATCAGCGCGTACGATCACTTGAATGGAATCAATCAATCGTGTTCCGCTTGGCTTTGCTCTTCTTTGCTCTTCGTTTCCAAATCCAATCTCTTCCATGTCATCTCAGAGCACATTTATAAGGGCCCAGCCTCTTGATTATCTCCCTCCCTTGCCTCGCCTCCCCCGCTGCTGCATGCTCCAACGTATTAAATTAAATGAGGTGTCTGTCCAGGTCACCCTCGCCCCAGCCTCTCCCCCCACTCTCACTGCTGGTAATCAAGGGAGAAGACCCCTCCCTGCTGGTTTTGTGCCAGCCAGGCTGCATAAATTAGCATTAATGAGGGCTGGAAAGACCTGCAGTGAAAGAGGGAGGGGAAGACAGAAAGGAGCGTAGCCATCCCTCGAAAAAAAAAAAAAAACAGAAAAAAGGGGAGAAACAACGGCAGATACAGCTTTAGACTGAACACCCACAAAAGGTTACATTTCTCTGTCGTCTTACCGGCTTCCTTTTCAAGCTCGTCTTTCCCCGCTGTAGCCTAGCCTCTGTCTTTCCACTGGCTATCTCGCTCAGCCAGGCTGGACAAAGCTCAGAGGAGTAAAACAGTGGTGGCTCGGGTTCTGGCAATAATAAATGAATCATAGATGAGGCTGTGTGAACACTGTTAACATAATCCCACAGCTCTGGCTCAAAAATACTGCAGGGCACTAACGTCTTTGTTGTTCATCAAATATTGATACGTACATAATTATTTTTGCATATGTGAGCACATTCTGAGTATATATAGATACATTTCTGTAGGAGAGGCATTTTTAGCATTGGTTTGATGAAAGCAAATCTGATTCTGGTGGATCTGATTAGACCTTAATTACCTAAGGGATACTTACAATTATCTTGTCACAATACAGCTCAAACGTGTGACGTGTTTTACATTGACAGTATTTGTGTGTATTCAGTTGACTGTGATTATGTCTGAAAATCTGTCAAAGCAGCATGCGGACGTACAGCATATTGTTGGCGTGTTCCCCTCTCCTCCGCTCCCTAGTAATCAACCGTGATAGCTATGACAATTACAGGAAAAATCATCGCATCACTTCATTCGGCTGCTCCCTAACTTTAATTGCTTAATGCATCCTTTACTGCTGCACTGCTCTGCTCCTCTATCTCATCATCCCTCCCTCCACCCCACCCACCTTTTCTCATCTCCTCCACTGCCACCTCATTTACTACCAAGTTCTTCCTGGTAATTAAAGCTGAACTTCATGTAGGCCTCTAGTTTGGAGGCGGCAAATTGACACAATAAGCCAACAAACTGCTGTTTCTTTAAGTTTCACACATAAGGTAACTCCAACGTAAAATATACCGTCCACAGCTGGTGAGAGAGAGGAGCCCCAAAAACTATAGGATTTCATGTTTATGTATGAAAACCTGTGATGACCAAAGACCGGTGATGCTACATTGTCATTATTTACTAGAATTAATTTAACACATTAACAGATAAACTTGTTACTAATGTCCTGGCTATGAAAAAAAAAAGCTTACATTTGCAACATAGAACATTTTGAAAAATCAATGATCTGACCAGGGGTGAGTATTGGCAAGAATTGGGCGATGCAATACAAATTACAACACTAGCATCATGATACAATATATCACGATATATCACGATACTGTTAAACAAGAGCTTTTTTTTGTTTCTTCTGTTTCTTTTTTAAAGATTAAATCCTGATTATATCCTCAATTACACCGGACATATGCATAGATACTATTATTTTTACTATTTTTATTTGATCAGAACAAGATCTAATGCTATATCATAAAACATCAAACTTATATTATATTTCAGAGGCATTACAGTTTACAATCCTCCTCAAATGTTCATATTCTATTAGTTGTGGATAGAAGGTCAGTCCCTAAATTGTCCAACATCATAACAATATTTTTGTTCTATCCCAACAAGGGAACTAACATATGGCTCTCAGACTGTGTAAAGTGCTTTTAGGATCATTGAAATAACCATTATTTAACAAAACAGTGTTACATAATAATAGGCATAAACAAAAAATAAAAACAGAAAACAAAACTGAACCTTCACCATGTCTGCATTTGAATAAATACCTAAAAATATCGGTACAGTACTGTGAAATGAAATATCATGATATACTGTGGACGTGATATTTTCTTACACCCATAGATCTGACTATATACAGTAAAAGCACCACATAGAGAAGTCTATTTACTAATTTTTTTTTTGCAAATATGCATTTTGTCATGTCTATTTAACGGAGATGTTGCTGTAGCTGACACATGCTTAAATAAAAGTTCATTCATATAGTCAGCTCACCGATGCAGATATTCATAAAATAAAAGAAATTAAAAAAAAAAAATACATAGAAATGAATAAAAAATAAACCTTTACATAAACCAAAGTGGCACAAACCATTCAGCATGTTCAACCTTTACAGACCTAGAACTATATTTTAGGTGACTTCCAAATGTTATTTTTTTCATTTAAGCTTTCTCAAGTAATTTATCATAATTAAAAAAAATATACATTATCTACTACATTTAGCATTTTTCAGTGACATAACACAAGACAGATAAATATTACATGGTGGTTGTTGCTGGAAACACAAATACAAAGTAGTGAATATTGTACATATATTCTTCATGCTTCTTAGTTTTATTTGCATTATTCTAAATTGCTATGTTATCCTGTGTGCGCTAAGATACTTAAATGAGTAATTTTTCCCAGAATGGATAAAATATGTCTGAATCTGGACTGAAAAAAGGCTCTTACATAGTCAAATGAAAGTTACTTGCTTGGGTTTGATTATTTGATATGATTCTTGAGTAAGTGGTAAAAGAGGATAGTTGTGTTTGAGTCTGATGTGAAAACTCTAATCTGAAAAGGCATGTTTTAAGACTTTTCATACACAAACCATGCCCACTGGACAGAAAGAACTCTTCATTTTTCATTCACTGCTTAGAGTTCTTCTACTGTTCATAATTATCCTACTGTTTGTTGATTTTGCCTTGTTCCACCTGCATCTGTGACAGGTAAAAGAATGAAAAGTGTTCAAATAATGAAAAATAAGGCTATTAAAAGTTTGACAAGTAACACAAAAAACAAGCAACACAGCAAAATACGAAATGGCAGATGGATTTTTATCATCACATGATATACTGTATAATGCACTGCTATAATTTCAATAATCATATTGTAATCAGTGTCAGCATTAGTGTGTTACAAATATAGTAACATAATCATAATACTTTTAGGACTAAGGAAACGGGAGCATAAAGGGGAAAAAAAGGATTCAGTGTTAAGTGTATGGCAAAGTTTTTTGGGTTAATGTTGATGTCTGAGAATGAGATGTTAATGATAAGCAGGTGATGTTACCCACATTTAAGCATCACCTGAAAGAGAGCATTGAGGATAGTCATAGACAAAAAGCACAGATCACCAATTGAAGTTTCCCTCTATATGACGTCTTGAAAGGTCTTTCTTGTTTAAGTTTTCACAACTGAGATTGACCTTAAACCATGTATGGGAGGGTCATAACAGATGCTATAACATAGTGCAGATAGAGCATAAGGTTGAACACCTAAAATGGGATTTGACAAAAAAATGTAAACAATTATTAGGCCCAAGAATCCATCTACATGCTGTACACGCAGCTGCAGTCAGCCATTATTCAGCAGTACGCCTCTGACAACAGCTTAAGGAAAGGGTGCTCTGAGAGCTCAAGTAGAGGCTGTTATTAAGCAGCAGCCCAGTGCTTGTGCTTGAGCAACCCAGCACAATAAAAATTCCTTTTGTTTAATTAACTTTTATGGCCAGCAAAGAGAACACGCTGACACCTGTCTTGTGCAGTACGGCCGATTATTTCTTGCCTTCTGCATCTGCACATGCAGTATAAGTGGTGTGTGAGTATGTTTGGGGGTTGTGCTGAGACAAGTCTGCAGCAACCATGAATCATGGTCTTTCCTTCCCTTAAATGTGCAAAAAATATCCAGCAACATCCCCCTACAGAAATAGCAAAATATTCTGTGTAACTGGAGGCAGATGGAAACGTACTATCAATGCTCCATACATTCTAGAGTGACTAAATAGTAACATTAAGTGCTGTTTTCACAGAAACATGTTAAATGCTTTACCGCACTTTATAGCAAACAATCCAGACTCACACATTTCTGGTCTCGCACACAGTTTGCCAAGGATGACACAAATTGGATCATCTAAAAATAGAAATGCATTTCAGAAGCACAGCAAAGTTTAGCAGCAGCTAGAAAAGTCCCGGCTCTACAGGGATTTTAATTAGTGTTGCTCAGTCAACAGCATAGCAACCCACTTTTTTCTTACTAATAAACAAAGCCAGACTTCTTTTCATCATGAACTAAAAACACATAGCCGGGGTTGATAAGAACAACTGCTGTTCTCTGCTAACTTCTATCTCCTCCATCTTGACTTGAGAAACATGATAAAAGAAATGGTGTAGAGAAGCGGAAATTAAATTTGTGACAGATTTCAAGACGGGCTTATAGAAGAGGAAAAAAGACATTTTCTAGCCAGTATTTAAAAAGGGAGGGTTAAAAAATGACTTGGTGGTTGTTCTGAATGTATTTAGATAAAAGTCATTTCACCATTCAAACATGCATACACACATTGACCAAACAGCATTCAGACAAAGGTTTTCAGTTATTTCAAAACATATTCCCCCTGATAGTTCAGTTAGCCTGACTACTTTAAAATGTATTCTTATTCTACTTTATTCTATTCTTTATTCGAAATATGCAATTTCACAGTAATACTAGAAATCATTTTGAATTTCGTCTTTTCTTTCTATTATTACATTCTCAGCTACTGTTACATACAGTCTGAAAGCTTCTGGAGAATTCATGTCATGACTTCAGAAACTTTAATTGTGTCATTTTTATTGAGACTCAAATGGAGGCGTACCTATGGCTATATTTTTAGACCTGCATTCACAGTAAACATTGTTCTCCTTGTGTGGGAACGTCTACAGAAATCAGCCAAATCCTGAAAAAAATAAGTTAAAGACATATAAAAGTCTGAGTTTGAAGAATTACACAAGGTTATATTAACTTCTGATTAATTGAAAGACTGTGTTGATATTTTAAAATTTTTGTGATCTTCTTGTTATTTGACATAAACTGTTGCTGAAACTTCCTCATTACATTATGTGGATAATACAATGCACTCATTAAATTGACGTTTGTTTATTCTATGGTAAGATACATTCCAAAAATTCACCAGATACTATTGATAGTGTCACATCAGAAAAGCACAAGATCAAATACTAAAATTAATCCTTAACATCTACCGCTAAATGCTTTTGGCACAAAAAAAAAACCTCTTCAAAATAAAGTCCTGAAAATCGCATCAATATTTTGAATGAAGCTAATAATTCTTAAATAACAGTTGGATGTGAAATAATTAAAAACGTATTTCTTAAATAAGAACTATTTAAAAGCCACACTGTTCCACACCGTCTCACTGTTCCACTGTCATCCCCCATCTTTCTTTGAGCTCATCTTTATTGCTGTGTCCCGATATCAATAGATTGCCTCTCAAAAGCCTGCAGTAAAAACTCGCATTAAACACAGCAACCTTGAGGTTATAGACAACCACAAAACCTACACATTTATAGAATTCCACCGGACACACACAAATAATGAACAAAATAAAAACTAAATTAACCAGCTGTGATGATTTTAAGCATTTTGGGGAGGCATTTAAAGTGTCCTTGCAATGTGGACTCAAGAAATTCTGTTAAGGTGGAAAGAAGAAAGAGGGATGGGTCCTGATTGATGGCCAAGGATGAGTGATTAGAGCTGTAAGCCGCAATAATATCTGCTACAGCAAGGCGTGCTACAGGAGCCAACCACAGAGCTGTAAACATTTCACTGCATCCGCACATGCTTTACTGCCTTTAAAGGGAGGAGATGTGCATTTAATACTGAAGCAAACCACTGCCAAGAGCTATTACTACAACGCCGTCCCAACACACCACCGCATGCATACACCCGTCACAAAACACAACTCTAGCAAACCTTACAACCCCTCCCATGATGTCTTTTAAAGATATGACAAAATATAAACCCCTCTAAAAACTTAAAAACCAAAAAAAGCCATTTCTTCTTCTTTTGTTCTGACATATTGCGGATTTCTTTATTCATTTTAATTAAGGGTCATGTGGTTTCAGGGTCCCAACCACTTATGAGACAGCTACAACAACGCAGTCAAGGAAACTGGAAAATTCTGAAAAAATATCAGCTTTGTAAATGTGACCGGGTGCACATACTTATGTCGTCTTCGTCTCTACAGTAAACACACTTAGGTCTGTATGAAAGCACTAAAAGTAGAGGCATTAAATACAGTTTATGTATGTAATTTGTTTTGATTCTGTTGTTAGAATCTAATCATGTGATAACCTGATGAAAAAAATAAAAAAGCTCACAACCCACAATGAATAGCTACAATTCTGTTCTTCTCAAGTTTCAAAATTCAAGCAGGGAGATCAGAAAATTAATTTTTCTACCGAATGAGTGAAGAACATTTAAGATAAGAAAGGCAACATGCTGAGTAAATGACAGAGTAATTGCATTTTCAATCCATAATTGTCCAAAAATAGATAAACTATTAAGATTTTGAATTTAGATCCTTCTTTTTTTGTTATTATCACTTAATACATGGAGTCTTTGTTATTTTAAGAGTATTTATTCAGAAGAAGCACTTTTATTCATCAGTACCCCTTTTGTTATTCCTTAAATTTACAGCTTCAGGAATTTTTACGACACACAGGCTGTTAAAAAATGAAAATTATTTTATGGTAGTACCCCTGCTTGAGTGGAAGGAAGCTATGAGTGTCTCAGCAGTTTTATGTGATGAAGGAAAAGGATCTGTTTGCACATTAATGAATCTGCAGGATGTGGAAGATCCTGGAGTTTGACATGGGCATGTACAGGTGCAGCTACATGCCCCAAAGATGTAATGATGTATACAATAAAGAACAGATTTCCAACACGAAAAACTAGCCTATACACTGAGAAGCGATAAAGTTCAGTAAAAACAGGTAGTGGTTCAAAGTTATATAGCAAAAATGGAAGTAGGAACCTGATATGTGCTGCCAAATTAAAATTCATTCTGAGACAAATGGTGAGAAAGCTTGTCTATATCAAGCAAAGGTAATTCTTGACTAGGAAGTGACTCTGTGACTAACACTGTTTTATAATGTGCATGGAATCTGAACAATCATTGAAAATCTACTAAAATAACATGTGGGAATTTCAGTTATTCCAGACTTGTGGAAGGCTTTTCTATTATTTGATTTGAATGGAATAAGCCAGCGTAAGGTACACCTGACACCCAATAATGATGGCTAGCCAATCGGACAATTATAAAGTCACATCATCAATTTGCGGTAGCTTCCCAGGTGTTTAAGGACAATGTGAAGCTAAATATAAAATGCTGAAAAAAATGTCATACAGATAATACCAATAATACAAACCTGATCAAAATTTTAAGACCAGTTGAAAAATTGCATGAATTTATATTTTGCACTGTTGGATCTTAAGAAGGTTCTAAGTAGTTTCAAAATGCAAAAAGAAGAAATGGGAGTGAGACTAAAAAATGTAGATACAATGTCATTTTATGTCAGGTATTCACACTGTCATGACCTCCTGATGGCAAAGGCAAAAAAGCTTTCTCTCTTTGACTGTAGTTAGATTGTTGAGCTGCATAAGCAAGGCCTCTTGCAAAGCGCCATTGCTGTTAAGACATTCATTTTGAAATCCTTAAAAGATCCTGAGGGTTACAAAAGTGTCAAGTGGTAGACCTAAAAAATTTCTGCAGGCGCTGAACCGGAGGATCCGATTGGCTGTCCGTCAAGACATAGGATGATCCTGGACCCAAATTAAGGTGGTTACTGGTGCCGACCGCAGCCCAATAACCATCAGACGGCATCTGCCAGAGAAGGGCTTTAAGAACAAAACACATCTGCAAAGGCCTCGTCTCCTTCAACACCACAAAATTGTGCGTTTTGACTTTGCAAGAGAGCACCAAACATGGGACAGTGAAAGGTGGAAGAAAGTTTTAGTCTTAAATTGTACCTTGACGGTTCTGATGGCTTCCAACATTACGGGCATGACAAAAAGATCCCACTGGAGATGTTTTCTAGGCGTCACAGTGGAAGGGGCATAATCATGATCTGAGGGGCTTTTTCCTTCAGTAGAACAATGGAGCTTCAGGTTGTGCACAGGCGTGAAACAGCGGCTGGCTATGTGGAGATGTTGTAAGGGGCATCTGTCATGACTGGGGGCCCTGGTCTGTGTGGTACTGAGTGGGTTTAAAAACAGGACAACACTGCAATTCACAATGTCCGCCTGTAAAAGGACTGAGAACAGAGGAATAAGCTCACTCTTTTGAACCATTCTGCATGTTCCTCTGATCTAAATCCAATTGAGCACATTTGGGGATGGATGGAAGTCTACAAAAATGGACATCAGTTCCAGACAGTGGATGCCCTTCTGTGATGCCATCTCGACCACTTGGAGCAACATTCCCTTTGGCCTCCTGGAAAACACTCAATAATAATAATAATAATAATAATAATAATAATAATAATAATAATTAAAGCTGCAAGTAGCAATGGGCGGGACCTCACCCTCTACCCGTGTTCAGCCTTCCATGCCACCACCTGTTACCCATCACGCCTCCCTCCACCCGTTTTATGGTATTTTTTGGCAGTTGTATATGTTTCAGAATTTTTACTAAGGTTTTTATTTTGAAAATCCTACTTTTGTGTGTGTGTGTGTGTGTGTGTGTGTGTGTTAGAGATAATATGTTTTAATCATTCATTCATACTCAAAATGTAGCATTTTCAATAAATCTTTTATTTTGAAATTCCTACTCTCTCTCTCTCTCTCTCTCTCTCTCTCTCTCTCTCTCTCTCTCTCTCTCTCTCTCTCTCTGGGTGTGTGTTTGTGT
>JAPTYQ010000018.1:37677044-37688867 GCA_029814465.1 Ostorhinchus cyanosoma
TAATAATAATAATAATAATAATAATAATAATAATAATAATAAAGCATGCCATAACTAATTTTTGAAGTGATCAAGAATTACTGAATACTCATTACTGTGTCCTTTTTTGAAGTTTTTATTTTTATTTCTATTTTAGGGGGGGTTCAGGGTTTTTTGAGCTGTGGTCTTAAAATTTTGATCACCTGATGAACAGCTTATTTAGTTTAATTGTTGTTTTCAATAAATTGCTTACTCACATTTTTTTTGTCTCACTCCTATTTCTTCTTTTTGCATTTTGAAACTAATTAGAACCTTCTTAAGATTCTACAGTGCAAAATGTGAATTTTCAACAGGTCTTAAAATTTTGATTAGGAGTGTATCATCAAAATAAAGTATTTGGTCTTAGTTATGTAAGAAGATAGAATGTATTCATACTGAAATGAAACACAGAGCTGTGAAACCCTGTACTTGAATACATTTATCCAAGGTGTACGTAAACTTCCGACCTTAACTGTATATCACTGACAATTTACTCACACACATTCCATCTGGGATCCCATCAGCAGTCAAATTGGGAAAGTGCTGGGGATGTGAAACCAGCGAGAGCTTCAACAAGGCCTGAACTTGGCACACCACTGAGACCTAATCAAAATACAATCGTATCCACTGCCAGAACAGACACACACAAGCCCACGCCCATACACTCATTCTCTCCGCTCACATTCACACCCAAGCAAATTCCAGTCGCGCCCCATCCTTTTCACGCAAACACTGTTAAACAAATGCACACATAATCATGCACACACTCACAGAAAAACATTAACTTGCAGTCACACATGGGCACACATATTCTGTCCCATGCAATCACACTTCGGCCTATTTCAAACTATCCAATGCTCTAAGGTGGAGAGATGATGTATAAAACTGCCCAGTTAAATAGAGGCTCTTATCTCTCACTATGACCCATGACTTGAGTTTATCTCCATTATACAGCAGCTCCTTTCAAAAGCTTCACCTCTCTTGGAGGTTATTGGTATGGAAGACACAGACAGGAGCCGTGGTTGCATATGAGGATGAGCCCAAAAGCTTCTCCAGTTGGGTTTAGCCTTCCTTCCTAATGCCCTGGCCCCCTGGACAGTCTATCTGCAGTCCTTGTCAAGTCCACAGTCCACTCACTCAGGTGTGACAGCATCACGGCTGACCAGCTCCTAGGTCAGCATTCCCACAGCTAATCCTCACAGATAGACCAAATGCTGACCACAAGCAAATAATTGCTTTCAGTTGGGTCTGCCAAAGCCACTCTAATGTGGGAACAGGTGTCTCAAGGTAACAAGAGCATTTTTTCCCCCTTGTGATTTGTTCAGTTCTGCTAAACTAAGAGATTCTGCTGGTAAGATGTCACTGATAAGATTAGGTCTGGTGCTCGATGGTGCTGTGTTTGAGGTAATGCTAAAGCATCAACACTGATATTAAAAAAAAAATTCTGCTCCATCCAGGAGCCAGAGAACCTTTGTATGCCAAGTACACAAATATGTCTGTTGCTTCATCAGGTAAGACATACTGACTTTGAAGTATTTTCCTATTTACTACCATCCATTGAATTTGGCACCCTATCCAGAGAGAACAAAGGAGGTGAGCTGCCGAGTCGTAGCTGTGTCAAGAGCCCTATCAAATACTCTTGACTTCAGCAGCAGGAGAGCAGACAATGGATATGCAGACTAAAGATAAACCGATGACATGATAGTGATGCACAACAAACTTGACTTTATAATACAGAAACTCCATAAATAAAACAGAATACAGTATGCCCTTAAAAAAGAAAGCAAACAAATGCACCCTCTGCCTCTTCCTCTTGACATGATTTACATTGCTGTAGTTATACTGATAAGTGGATCTGTCAGATAGTGAAGAAGAGTCAACCCAGTTACAAAAACACAGACATCTTGTAGATGGTTTGTGCAGGGTGTTGAGAGTTTGGCACTACTGTGGATGGTTTACATATCAATGCGAATAATAAGAGAATGTTGGAAATGCTTCAGGTCCAACTCTCTTCCACTAAAAACAGAGTTAGACATACTGTGTAATGCACTGGTCCTTTCAATAATATTCTATCTGCCACAGCAAGACAATGAGTTCTGTGCTTTCGTTCCCGGTGAGCGTCACTCTGAAGCAAAGGATAAACGCTGGAATCACCCATTGGTTTCAGGGGGTCCTGTGGGGCCAAGGAGCAGGCTGCCAACGCAAGGGAATGAGACATGAGAGAAAAAGAATCAAGAATACTCCTCTCAGAGAAAAGAACAGTGCATTTTTAGCACATACACACTTAGCTGTCCTTTTGAGTAGGATTATGGGGTTTAGGTGCTACAGTGAAGCTTCAGATGTTTGAGTCCACAGACAGAGGCCCAAAGCTTGGTATCAAGTTAACACTGACACAACACACCAAAGCTTCAGAGGGCTAGATGTGCCATTTCTGACACAAAGTGCAGTGTTGCAGACTTTAACATCCCTCTTTTTCTTCATTTCTTTTTTTTTTCTCTCATCTGCTCTTGTCTCCTTCGTAGTCCCTTTCTGTCAAGTGGCACAGAGGAGAAAGAGCTGAACATCTGTGTCTGCTTACTGGGGCAAGTGAGCATTTGAAATGACAGAGGGTGACGTTGGTTTGAGTGCTGGAGAAGATGCCTCAGAGCTAAGTGAAGGACCATTAGGGAGACGGTGATAAGATGCATGCATGTAGACAGGGTTACAGAGTGTTCACCTTGAACAGTCTGGTGTCATCTGCTGAGGAGGGCTATCACACGGTGAGAGCACAGCATCAAACTCCAATCAAACTTCACCGCAGCTGACAGCAAAATCAAACCGATGCCTACACACACACACACACACACACACACACACACATGCACACACGCATGCACGCACGCACACACACACACACATATCGAAAGGTGCTATGACCTCCACGCTCTGTTATTATTCATGCACAGTGACTAGCTATTACTTTGATGCCTTCTCACTTCGTTTGGCATTCCAGCACTGGTCAACTAAGCAAAAAGCTTTCAAGAGCTACAGTAACACTGATGAAGTGAAGATTCTTGTCAAAGGAGACACTTCAGGTAAAGACAAGGGTGAAAGAGGAGGCATATAGTGTATAGATTTAGGTAATATAAACATTACAGTTCACCCACCCATCTGTATGGTTACACTTATTTTCCTGGAGGACAGAACAACTGCAACATGTACTTTAATAAAACTAAGAAAAAGTGTTGGTGTCTCTTTATACACCACAGTTTACAGTGTTTTTATTTATTTATTTATATCTATCTACTGTTGGTATAGGTTTACAAATACTGTCTTGATGTAATGATCCTGTAAGCCAATGAATGGTATTTGGGAAACTGTGATGTTAATATGTCTGCATTGTGCATATATACTAAACAAAGAAACACTGTATGAATTGAATAAACATAAGCAAACAGTTAATAAAACAAAAATGTTCAACATACTGTAACATTATTGCTGCATGACCTATGTTCTGTTTACATTTAAGTCAGATTTTCCATATGTGCTGTTTATCTGTTGCTTCTGAAATACTGCAGAAGCATCTTCCCTTTCCAGGAACCTGACCTTGGACATATGTAACCTTGTTAGCTGCACCAGTGCAGGGATAAAGAATCAGGCAGCAAATGGCCTTAGTTTGTCCCTCATGATTCAGAATTGCAGACACATGTGCACACACACAAACACACAGTCTCTATCTTGGCCCCTCTTCCCACTGGTGTTTGCAGAGTTGAAATTTCTTTAATAATTTATGCTGTTAATAATCAGCTTGGTCTCTGTGGTACAGAGCAGTCCTGTTCAAACATAACTGTGCATGTGTGTGTCTGTGCAGCACAATGAAAATTGGACATTGTTTGAACAGTAAGGTGAAGGTGTATGTATGCATGTGTGTGTGATCGCAGTATGAGCTATCACAGACTAAGCAAAATTGACTGATGCACCAGTTGATGGTGGTTATAGTGTGGGCTTCTGTGTCAACATATGGGAAAGCATAGATTCCATCCATTTCAAAGGTAACACTGGACTATCAGCTCTGACTTTGAGTAATGAGAACACTGCCCTATATGATCAAAGATGTCAAAGTTTGATTGTTGCACTAAAACATTAGCTCCTGTATAGTTTGAATCATGATACAAATCTATACAAACCAATGAAGGTTATACAATGTGGACTGAAAATGTCTCTTGGTTGAATGATGATCGTTGATGTCTCAGTATTTTCGAGAAAGTGATTCTAAATGTTGAAATGTACATCGAAGCCACACTTGACACAAACTAAACTCAGATCAAAATAAAATGCAACGGCAAGCTTTCCTTCCATACATGAAAAAATACAGATGCAATGCATGTGAACTAAACATTAAAACAGCCTATATTAAAACATCTGTATGTTATCTTTAATGGCATCTAGCGTTGACGTAGCAGACTGCCCCCAGTTGGACACCCCTCACCTAGTCTCGTATAGCTAGACCTATCTCCACACTTCACTGGCCTGGTGCTAGTGCTATAGATATGTCTGGCACCCTCCACTATCATCCTGGAAAACGGGTAAAAGCTATCTGGGATGTTTGGCCAGTTCTTGGGTGGCACTGAGCTCAGGATGCATTTGCAAAGTAGTGTCAGCAGAGACGTTGTTTTGGTAGAATGTGCGTGTGCGTGTTGTAGCATTAAAACAGCACATCAGATACAAAGTGCCTTTGTCAAAGCTTGTCATTTTTTGGGTTTAGTTGCAGCTTGGATGGTGTTGTTCCTTCACATAGTGAGGGGGACTTTCAAAGTAGTAACCGATAGCAAAAGCAAGAAGAAAGAATGTCCTGCCTCTGCACAAAGGAAAAATTCACAATTATTCTGGCAGAGTACTGCTAGAGTACTACCCCTCACCCTGTCCTTCCCTATGGTGGTCGTGCAACATGATAGCTCCCCATAAGACCCAGAGTTTGGTTTGTCTACTGTGGTCTTACTACTTATAATGACTTTAGTTCACACACAAACAATGCACTTTAGCACTGGAGGTCACCTGCTACAACACGCTAAAGGGAAGAGTAAGTATATTCTGAACCACCATGGAAACAATGCAGTACAAAATGGTAGATTCTCCCTCTGTAAATGCGAATGGCTCATTCTAAAGTAACAAAAGTACATCCCTCTAAATTTTACACAGTGAAACTTTTGATAACTAGCTCATCTGAGAGTGCTCTTCAGTTCGATAACACACTGATTAAAATAGAGTACAATTACAGGCTCTCCTGCTTAACAAAACACCCAACTGTGTAAATACTAAAGCTGTAAGTATAGCAATATAAACAGTATCTTATACCTTATTTGAAAATATAATCAATAAATCTTGAAAAGTTGAGGCATCACTACTATTATCTAACTCCATCATCCTAAACCCATTTTATGCATCTGAGTTTAGTCTTTGTTACACTGTTATAATCATGCAGCCTTTCTGCTTGTGAGCTCACTATTTTTACAGCCTGTATGTCTGTTTCTCAAGATGTGATGTGCAAGGAAGAGGTGGGGGCACGCTCTCAACGAAGGATGACCTTGGCAAAAGTCAGATTATTTGAGGAGGGCGGCAATATCAATAATAATGGAGAAATTAATAAGCTGGTGCATTGGCCTGAGGGTTAGACTACAGGGGGTGGAGGTGATGGGGGGGACAGTGGCGGGCTGTAATAGTCAGGATGGGGGGGCATGGCTGGAGGATGGCGGGAAGGAGAGTAAAAAAGAAGGAGTGTGTATGTGTGAAGGGGGGATGAGGGAAGAGGTGGTGGTAAGTGCACGATTTCCTTAGCAGCAGTGTGGTGCTGCAGTCCATGCTGTCACACGTCAAAGAGGGAGCAAATCAAAGGCAGCTCTTTTGATGAATATAAAACAGAGAGCCCTGCTGAGAAGCACTCTCCCTCCCTCCCTTTCTAATCACAGAGCCGCAGAGGCAGCGGGCTGCACCAATCCCCCCAGCCCTGCACAAAATGAAAGGAGAGCTGAAACAAGGAGAAGGGGACAGAGAGCACACACGATCACAACAAAGGCTGCTTTATAATAGCAATAAACATTTGTCCTCTCGAGACATCTGCACAGAATGATGGGTGCGGCGTGGCAAGATGAGAGGAGATGGAATGGCATCAATGCATTTTTACCCCCCACCCAGCCCTGAAAAAGGCTCACCTCTTATTTCTACAAGTATGGTACATGTATTTTTATCTGCAATCAACAGTCCATTAATCTACCAGGCGCTGAAGCATGTTGCTTAGCTTGCAGGGTTTTGATAAAATGTCTAATATGCCCAATAAGATGTTCACAAACAGCATAACCTATGGGCACAAGTCTAATTAACCAATGCATCAGAGAGGCTCAAATGCTGACTATGCTGCAGTTGAATTCATAACAACCCTTTCTCTCGCCCTAAAAGTGCTATTCAGGTAAAACCATCACAAATTGCCATTAGCTTGCTCTCTTTTCTAAATGGAACAAAAACACAAAAGCTTTTAAACTCAAGAACCGATGTGTTAAAATAGTGAAGTCCAGTAGAAATGTCCTATGATACAATATTTATCCATTTCCAACACAAAATTCAGACATGCTTTTTTTACTGTATTAGTACGAAGTCTCAGTCTCAGTTGATGATGATGTACATATATTTAAAATAGAACAACACTTAATTGGAAAATGAAATATTCCCATTATGACCTGCGCTTTGTCTATTGGCAGAAATGTCAAGTATGTACCAAACGTGACACAGTAATGATGTACATGTCCATTTTAAATTGTGTACTAACATAATAAATAGTCACTACAATAATAATAAGGTTCGACAAAACTCCAAAGCTCAAAAACTACCATCATGGAATTCATCCACAACACAACTTCTGTAGCAATGCCCGGCCTCTCCTCCTGTAGGCAGTGCTTCTATACTGCTCCCCAGGCAGCATTTGTGTGTGACACCAAAGCTCACTCCCACCCAAGCCCTGAGCCCAGAAAGTGACACATGCATCGGTGTCGCTGCCGTTTCACCTCCTGCCTGCTGAAGTATGAGGCAATTTCCTGCGAGTGGCGCATGGTGAGAGAGCGGGAGGCTAGACACAACCCAGCTCTGCTGCTCTCTTTGATACTGTCAGGGAAGAGTAATGGCTCTCTGCAGCAACAGCCACCACCAAACTAATGTAGTGTGACTTTGGTTCTCCTTTCCAATGCATTACCACCATAGTGAGTAAGAAGAGCTGGCAAGAAGACAACCAAACTGTGAAGAATGTGGTGGAATCATAGGTCTACACCGGAAAAGACAGTGTTTTTCATAGTCAATAATTAGTTTTGTTCCTAAATAAAGACAAAGACAATTCCTGTGATTGAAGCACATGTGAGCAGTTTGCTAAATCTCATGTATGGTATGATGCCAGTCAAAGCACAAGCTTACCTGGAAAGCAAAACCCACAGCAAAAAATCGTTTGTCAGGACAGCTCTAACTAATCTTTGCAATAATATCAAGGTCAGAGTGCTTTATTACACACACATAGAGTACAGCGTACTTTTAAAAGGACCTCATTTAATTGGTCAGTCTACTATCTCAGCTATTACAGCTTTGTTCATTGTACCTGACCTTGAAAATTTAATAAGCAGGGAATAAAAAGTTGTGCCATTTTGCACATTTTCCTGCACAATTTCCATATTAGAATAAGGAATAAAACAAAGAAAGTTGCCCTATATGCAGCCCTGCTTACCTCACTGGTTGAACTCTTGCCCGTCTTTCAGTTACAGATGTATCAGCAATCAAACTCATGCAGAAATTATACATAATTATGCAGAATTAGAAGCTGATTCAAATTGCACAGTATTACAATTCATTAGAGTTAATTGAACGCTATGGTCTTTAGGCTGACTGCCAGATGTGTGGAGATGTCAAGAGATAGAGGGTCTTCTGTGAGGGCCTGAGGGCTGGGGGTTTACCATAGCGGGCAGATTGCTGTTCTACTTGGCTTCTGCTTCCACATTGAGTTCAACGTGTGCCATCATTAGAAATCCATTTAAAAAGGCAGACGCAACACGGAGCCAGAACAATTTTTCCTCCCGATAATAACATAAATATGCTACTAAAGTATGGAAACAGAACATACAACAGTGAACCAGTGTTTCACAGAGATGTATTTTTTGTCATCAAAATCTATTGTTATTCAGTTTTAATAGATTTTAAGTTTACAGACGCCACAAAATTAAAAAAAAAAGCTTAGTGTGAGAACAGTGTGTATGAAGGAAATCATAGTTCAAAATTAGAACTGTGCAATAGCGATACTAGCTGTCATTCTGTTTAAAGAGACTCTACAGAACTTTTGGTTGGTTGCCAGAATATGGCAAAACAAAATAGGCCATGTCAAGCCATCACAGTCTATATAAATCATGGGACACACGGTGAATACTTTAAGAAACTAGTGCATACTGGCTCATTACAAGTTTATTATGTTTTTATATTTTAAGTATTATTTTGGAGATTAGTTTTCAGTCAAGACACAGTAGTTACTATCCTATAATAGCTAAGATAAAAATGTTCACTTGCAAAGTTATTTCAGGAAATACTGCTTGAAAAACAAATTAAAATGCAAATTTAAAAATAGATCCAAGCTTCCGTATGAAACACAGAAAACAGGAAGAAGAGGCCCTTGTGCTGTCTTACAGGATGTCTGTCTGTAATTAGACTGACACTGTTAAAAACTATCAGGATCTTGTTTCCTCACTCACATCCTTAGAGATTAACAGTGTTTTCTACTAAAGGAATTTAATGGGTTTCCTTGGTGCTTGAGTGGAAAAATAGTGAATTTTAAATTCCAGAAGCACACTTAAATTATTATATGATACAAATCTAAAACTATTGCACAAAGCAGAAACTGAACCAAAAAATAATCTAGCTGCCTAAACCTTTGACGATTAAATACCGAATGTACTGTACTTCATAACCATGTGGACCCAGCATCATTATATGACCATGAAAAATATCAAAGCAAAGTACAGAACACAATGTATGTGCTATTTCAGTCAAATAATGCCCTGGCCTCAAGGGTACCATCCTAACTGTGCTGTGTTGTGACAAACAGATAAACAGACTAAAAGAGAGAATTCTATGTCGGAGGCTATTGTTGGCCTTCATTTCCCATTACATGAGGTTGGATAAATGTGTCTATATTTACTTCAGCCTTCCCATGGAGGGAGCATGAACTTGGTTCCGTTCTAGAAACCAGTTCTGTTTATGGAATCAGTTCCAGTTAAGGATTTCTGAACCGATTCTGTAAATGGAACCAGTTCCGTTTACAGAACTCAGAACCAAGCCGTACTCCAACGTCCAAGCCCCGCTTCACACCCACATCAAGCCCTCCAAACCCCGGCTCCTTTAGGGCTTGAAGGTGCGCTAAGCTGCGGTGAACCACGGCGCCAAGCCACAGACCTCCATCAACCTCGGATCTAGTTCCGAGTAATGCTCTCCATCAGCTCTGAGCCATAAATTAATCTACATTCGCACTCGTCTGCTGTTTATATTTTCTTTAATGCTGGCAAATATAATTTTGATTGACTTCATTAATGCCAACCCCAACTGCCACATTGCTGCGTCAAGCCTCGCAGGAACCCCAGCTCCGAGTTCCGGCTCCTGTCGGGCTTGTAGACCGGTGCACTAAGCCACAGTGACCCGAGATGCAGATCAAGTTCCAAGAACCGATTTCATTCACAGAACTCGGAACCATGGCGAGCTCCAAGCTCTACTCTGACCATGAACAGATGACAAACTGCATTTTACACCAATTATTTTTATGTAATGAGACGATTAGTCGTTAAGAAGTTATCAAACATTTTAGATCAGTAGGAACCGGAACAGGATCCCTTTGTGGTTCCAAGATCCATAAACCGGTTTCAGTTTTCGGAACTGGTTTCGAGAACAGAACCAACTTCAGGCTCCCTTCTCATGGGGTTGGGGTGCAATGAGTCAGAAAAGTCAAAGTTCAGATTAGATCACAGATTTTGAGTCAAGGATAAGATCACACCATAAACATTTCTCCATAAGCTACAACAATGCCAAAAACACAGAATTGATGCCTAAGATTTTATTCTCAACAACAAAATCTTAAAACACAGTATTCAATCCTCAGTTATTAAAGTCCAAAATGAGACAGGATGTTATGTATAGACAGTAATAATTGTTGATAACCATCAGGTTATAGAATGCAGCGATCATCTCCAAACAATTTCAGAATGAGGAGAAACAAAGAGCTACTGCACTATTTGTCTGGTTTAGTGAAAATCTCAGTTATTCAATGACCTTTAAGATGTATTTTACTTGACAATAGCAAGACAAAGAAATAAAGAAAATGGGTTTCAAAAGGTAATTTTGTGTCAGCAGGGAGAAATGTATTAAGTGACAAATAGTTGAGTTGACAGTGTGTATGATTGATCTATGTTAAAAAAAAAAAAAAAAAAAAATGAAACAGAAGACGGTTAAAATGGGTCAACGTGAAAATTATCTTCACCTCAAGCTCTATCACCCAAAAATTATGAAATTGTTACTTGAATTAAAAACCATTTTTAGCACACAGATTTTTGCTGTGGTATATGTCTACAAAAAGCTATGTTGGTCAAACAAAGTGTTATTAGTTTATCGAGACCACTTAATCTAGTTTACTGCCTGTTTCTCTGTTAGAGACATTTTCCTCAGGGAGACTGTTAACATACATAGGACAAATGGATACGTCCTTCTTGAACACACATGCACAGCATTGATTTAAGTCAATGTAGGGCAGAAAAAAAGAGAAATGAAGAGTGCAAAAGTGAGGTGGATGAGGGGAGTGTAACAAGGCAGGGGTTGTCTGGAGCCTGTGGCCTGGGGCAGTGCATGTAGAGAGATGAGCTGGTGTGCACACTGCAGGGTATCGTCTGAGAATGGCTGGGCTTCTCTAACTACTACTGAGGATAGGTTTGTAGCACAGTGGGTCACAACCTACCAGTGTCTGGGCTCTGTTTATGTGTGTGCATGTGTATGTATGATGCATCTCAAACTAAATGTGAAAAATGCAAGAAAGTAGATGAAGCTGAAATGACTAAAAAAGAGAGAAATAAGTCAGGCCTAAGGTTTGGAGTGAAATGGTTCTGACCACACCTTTGCCTGTTGTGCTTGTGTGTGTTTCTAAGATCTCTTTGCTGTGAACTGTAGGGCAGATGTCTTCAGCTGAGGGCAGCCCTCCCAGTATCTTCAAACAAGCTCTTTGAACAGACAGCACTGTTTTCCCCTATGAAGCACATCTCTGTGTCTGCCCTTTGCCAAGGCCTCCCACTCACACTTTGTATTTGTTCATCATTGACTGGTGTAGTACCGTGACCTGGACGCATGTATACCTGTGCTTCTCTTTATCTCCAGCTTCCCCGAGGAGAGGTTGGTAAAGCCCTGTTTCCACTGTATAATGTCCAAATTTGAAGAGTTTTGTGTTTCTAAAGGGGCTATTATACTACGCTCATTATTTCTGACCTGATACTAGCTGCAGCAGCCCCAGCACACTGCTTGAACTGGGTGTTCTAGCTCTTCCTAAACCTCAGCATTAAGTAGCCCCTTTGATCTCTCACCACTGTGACAAAGCAGCACCACCAGGCCTCCTAAATGAACCACTCAGAACTCAAGCAGTGGGCAACAACATCAAGTGGAGCTTGGGAGAAAATATGCAGATCCACTAGGAACACATACACACACACACACACACACACACACACACACACACATATATATAAAGATGAGAGTACAGGGTCCTTAGTATAATTA
>JAPTYQ010000018.1:37700861-37740918 GCA_029814465.1 Ostorhinchus cyanosoma
CCCCCCCCCCCCCCCCCCCCCCCCCCCCAATACCCATTTAGAAAAACATCCATATTAGTGTAGAAAAGACAATAGTTCAAAGATTCACAAACACAACGATTCTGTTAAATTCTGTATTCTATAGCTACATTTCTTATTCTAGATTTCAATATATAGGCCTATACAAATTGTGTAGATTTACTGAGCCTATTTTGGCAAACAAGTGTAATGAACAATTCTGCACAATTAGCCGTGTACCTCAGTAAAATATAAATGTATATGGGCACTAAAAACATACTGTGTAGATCCATTCAAATATAAGTGACATGGAACAAAAATGCCTTCCACTTACGCTTATGCCACTCTTTTTCTTTTCTTTTTCACTTTTCCTTCTTTATCAGCCTTGAGCTGTAGCTGCCTCCCTTAGAATATATCTTAGTGTCAGTTATTGACAAGTGACTAATTAGCTGTGTGCCTGTAAGATTTTCCTTCAGCTGCAGTGGGAAATGTATTAAGCATGCACAATCAATACTCTGTCTAATGCCTTCCTATCATCTGTTGCTGTCAGACTTTTTGGACTAGTCACGCAGTCGTAAACTGATTAATAACTTTATCCAAATTACTAATACCACTTAGCACAACGTCAGCTGATCACCATTACTCGCTAATCACGAGCTATTAAAGAAATAAGATTACCTCTTAAATAATTTACTCCTCCTATTCCGTAGTATTTGTTGCTTTTTACTCTTACACAACATCTGTAATCACCCCAACACAGCACTTATACAGACGCTATAAAAATGAATATTGGATTTTGTCTGGAAGTAAAATTTGACATTGCATCATTTGTTTGCAAAACATATACACAAGATTCAGGAGGAGTGTCTTACCAGAGATGTTACCAGATCCATGAAGTGTCATTACAAATGGAGTGGAAGCTTAGTTGGCAGAATATGCGAGGAAAGATGGGTGTTTATCTTATCACCAGCTAAACTGCTCGTTGTTACTTTTGTACGTCACCCCTAACTAGCCTCTGGGTAAATAAGCCAAGACAGTAATTCCATGAACAAGTGCCATGTTGTCTCATCCTAAATCACATCATATGCCAGCTCTGTTTATCCCCAGAAAACTGTCAGGCTTTTAACACAGATGAATTATGAAGTGACTACAAGACTCTTAATTACCCAGTCCACCCTGTCTAAATAATGTAGTATTCTGCTTACAACCGCGTTAGTGCACATTTCATGCAATACTTAACATAACTGCTTAACACAGCCCTGGGCTCCTGTGGACTGGTGTGTATTTCAGGATTAGACTCATTAGAGATGTGTCTGCATGTGTGAGTATATGGATGCATATGCTTCCACTGACTAAACCATGTGGTGCATGCAAAATGCAGCAATTCAGGAAAGAGACAAGTGGCAGTGGACATGTTTACCCTCTGGCACTTGTGTCTGGTCCATCAGGCGTGAGGGGGTGGGGGCTTAGGAAGCATCTGCTAGTAAAGAGTAGAGTGCAGTGCAGTCAGGCAGAAGACATTCACAACTACAAGCAGGCATGCAGACAAAGCACATACCTGCATGGTAATATCTGCCACTATAATTATGCTGCCAGGACACTGAATTTATCTGCTGTGCAATGATAAACATGAAGCAATGATACATGCACACAGCTTGGCCTTCGTGTTTACAAAGTCTTTCTGAGCTGTTGGTTTATGCATAGGCAGATGATGAGCTGTCTGGTGTACCTCTTGCTAAAAATGCAAAGGGGCAGCTTAACTTGGCTACAATTAATCAAATAGTCTATAAAGTTTGTGAATACATGCATCAAGTTTATATCTGTCCATTTTACATATGAAATAACACATAACAACTCTGTAACAGCCATCCCAAACTGAGCAGTGAAACTCAATTTGAGAAAATAACATTGAAAAATATGCACTTTAACTACATGTACCTTAAAAACAAAACCTTTATGAAAGCAATTGCCTGGTTGGCACTTCAAATTTTTACCACTTTGACCTTGCTAGCACTGTATCTTATCTCTGCGGCTGGTACAGTTTGTGACATATTGTTTATAAGTATGTGACATTGTATTGTTTTTATGTCTACAATGCCTTTTTTTATGTGCTTAAATGTCTGGGGACTACAGATGGAAATGCAATAAACTAAATCCGGTATATTTACAACAGCCCTGTATTGTTTGTTCATTAATATGCACTGTCCCTTTCAAATAAACGAATAAATGAAACAGAAAGGTAAATTCTTCTTGTCTCAGTTGTTAAATGTCTCACAAACACCTTTTTTTTTATTTCTTTTGAGCAGAAGAAAAATTAAGCATTTTTTGTGTATCAATCATGGATCAATTGCGCTGTTGTTTTTCACTTTGCCTGCGAGATTGTAAGTCACTCATCTGAGCCTAAAGGTAAATCTGCAAATTTAAAAACAAAAAAACAAAAAAACAGAATTATTCTGCTCAGAAGGAATAAATTATTTCTGTGACATTACAAATGATAATTATTTTGATACAGCTGAAAATCTACCTAAAATGAACTTGTCAATATAGTATTTTAAGGATTTCCTACTTTGTTTTTTTTTTGTTGTTGTTGTTTTTTAAGAAATAGTGATTTGGAATCTATTATTGTTTTCAAGGTTCTCTGCAATTTCTTGCCATAGATAAAAACCAATTGTCTCTATGAAGCAGCAAAAGTATTTTTTGTACTTTTTTCTTCTTTTATACATTTTAGTTCACTGGATATGAAATACTACGGTATGATCGGTGCATATCTACTGCACCTGCCACATACTGAATTAAGTGAACAGTTCACTCCATGAGTCGTACTAAACACTCCTTTTAATGCCTCAGTTAATAATCTACTTCTGACATCAGATTTCCAGCTTTAGCTAAAGCTTCTCACCTGTTTAACTCTGCTCTTTTCATCACATCATAACTCATTTTCCTCCTTATTACTGTTATTCCTCTTTATCGGGTGGAGGGATGATGCCAGTGGCTAAAAAAAAAAAGAAAAGACTGATCGATCATTACTATATGATTTTATATTTTCAGCCTTGCTGTTGTCAAAAGTGGCATGTTATCCATATATTTCATATAAACTCCCTTCTGTTAAACAACCCACTTTCACAGCTTTGGCTGAAAACTGAAAAGACAGAAATGACTCCATGTCACTAAGGTGTTTTTTGTACATACATGGTGTATAGTTAAAAATCCAGTGACTAGACCATTTTCCTTCTGACCAGAGACATGTGGTTGTTAACCTGCACTATAAATGTTATTACACTTCGACCTTGACTGATCCTCTTGCAAGCGTAAGACTTAAATAATGAATCAAGTTACAGCTAGAATGTAAAATGTAAAATTGTCGGCTTGGAGCACCATGTATCACTCCTGCTATTGTAGAAGGGTTGAAAAAGTCAACGTGAAATCTTTTCACCAAAGCACAGCTGTGGGAAACAGGTAAGTCAGGTAATCACTATATTTTTTTTCTCTTAAATCTCTAATTAGACTTAGAGCTTTACATACACTTTAGGTATATTCATTCTCTCACACACTTTCATATTCAGGAAGTGTCTGTGTACCTGCAGTCATACAGTTGACCCTGATATATTAATGTAACTACATTTTAAGGTCAAACTATAGCTTGAGGTTTAGAAAACAGGGTGCCCTTTAATAACCTTAACGACATGCGGCTGCAAATTTAGTTATTGTGATGCGTTGGCTTATTTGAGCATTGTCAAGCACTCAGACCTTTTACAGTTCTAATCACATCCTCAAATCCTGTCACTAGCTAAATGGCCTGTATGCTCAAAACAGAAAAAAGTACAACTATATTATCACAGAGAGAGTGCAGTTCTGTGTGCTTCACTGGCTCCATTATACATAAAAGACTGTATTTATGGATAGACCTATTTGCGTCTCTGTGATTTCAGATGCTGTTACTCAGCATGCTAAAACCTTCATCCCACTGGAACAAGATTGCCACTTTTATGAGAACACCTTGTGCTGAAATAAATCCTCACCTACTAATGTGTGCTGAGAGGTCAAGGGGTGCAGTGAACGTAAAGGGAGCTTTCAAAGAGGGGAGGGGGGCAAAACAGGCCTGCTTTTCATTTACTATTAGCTTTTCTTTAAAACACAATCACTATGGACCATCGTATTTGGGACTGAGGAGGTTTCTGTACATCACACATTAATAAAGAGTCATTGAGTTTATTTGGAATATTATCCCTGCTTCTGTTTACAGACGCCATTTGAGGCTTGTATGCGATGAGTATGTTGCAGAAAAAAAAACAAAAAAAAAACATGGCCATACATTTTACTAATTTCCTTATCTTTATATAAAATTTGATGGAAACAACAATATACAAACACAACAGACAAAAACATCTGTAATGCAACACCACAAAGGCAGGAACAGTAACACTTAAAATAAGTAATAAAATATGAACAGATAAATGGAAAAGCTATAATATTTACGCTCTACGGAATATTTTCAAGGAGTACTCATGCCCTTGTTGCTGGATACATAGCGTCTTTCCCTGTTCTGTCCTTGCTCCTTTCCTTTTATTCTTGGCATGTACACCGTATTGTTTCAGATCACCAGGGGTAATTCTTTCCTCAACAGCTCATTATTGCTTAACCTGTCAGTCACATCTTACTGAAAGACATGTTGTGGATATTGAGTGAAATACTTTAAAACCTCGAAAAAATATCAGCATAGAAAAAACATTTGATCGATGGACCAATCTTTATGATTCAACTCCTTCAAGGATATTATTATTTATAAAGCACCTTTTCATAAAATGCCAGAACTTTTTCATGAAGTAATTTTTATAGTAGTTGTTATTGATTGTTGTGAGACATAAGAATTTTATAGTGTTGCCTTTTCTGATGCATTCCACCGAATCACAACATAAACATCACACCTTGTGCCAGTTTGACAGTTAAATACATATTCCAGTTATCGCTGATACAGGTGAGATGGCTGCACAGAAACAAAAAATGTACTTCTCTGTGATATGTGAAGAAATTATTTAGCATAAACTAATATTGGCCTCTTTAAAATTTTCTTGTGTGGTGTACATTTAGTGTTAAGTCACTAAAAAGAGAATTCATTATTTTCTTTATTCAGTGTATACCCATTGAATTCTTTCTTTACTGTGTCTGGCTCTACTTTCAGTTGTAATGTGTTTATGCTGTTTAATGTACTAGGGTATTTATTTATTCTAGGACGTATTTTTGTATTTCTAAGGCATCTGGTGAAAAGAAAAAAAACAATCTGTATCACCTTGACATGCCGTGCAGGGGTGACATAAAATATTTTTGTTAAATGGTTTAGCTTAATAATGACATCTTAAAGGATCAACAAAAATATAGTTTTTGGAGAGCACGTTTAAAGAAATAGCCTTTTCTGTTCATATGTGCTACATGAAGCTTTAATCCAGACAGTGATACTATCATTAAATAGACTCACAACTTTCTTAGGTCTGCTTACTCTTTGGAAAATTGCTGTTCTGGGCAATTCTTATTGCCAAATCATTAACGGAACACCATTGGACCAAAAGAAAATACGCACACAATCACACACAATCCGACAGACATCCTATAAAAACATATTTCCTCTGTCTCAGTTAAGTCAGTTTAAAGACTGATTTTTACAATGTCACACAAGTGTGTTTCCATCAGTATCCAATTTTTTTCAACTGAATTTAGATAAGACATTATTTTAGGTCATATCCAACTCAAATCACATCGCTATATCAGAATAAACCTTTGTTTTACACTTTGTGTGATTTATTCGAGGTATTCTTTATTTAATACAACTGATACATCACCAATGCTTCTGAGTCACTTCATCAACCCTAACCATGGCCCATATCCTAAACATGATCATGATATTTCCCAATGTTCTTATATCCATCTTCTGCACTTACTGTATTGCATTACCTTTTTATTGCTGCTCTTATTTGGAGGACTAAAAAGACTAAAACAAGTTTATTCAGAGACTAAAGTGACAATAATCTTGCAACTTATTTTTCTTATGGCACAAAATAAATTGCTAAATCTAACTTCTGGTCACATACGAATAAAAGTAATAATCAAAAGCACTGTTGTGTGTATAGATAATCACAGTCTGAGTGTAAAATTTCCAATGCATATTCAGACACAGAATCACGTACCAATATTCCACATTTAAATGACTCCTTCATTAAAAATAATGAAAGGCCTGTTCATTGCAACAAGCTGTCAGTTGAATGCTAATTCCAGAAAATAATTGCTCGCATGAATTCCATGCATACATAAAACTAATTCTGCCGCTTGAGCATACTGTATACAAGATAAACGTGAATTGAAAATGCCTATTGAGAACCTCAGCGCTATTAATAGGGCTGGATAATGATCATGACATTCTAATTAGGAAAGGTCTGACTTTTAATTAGCGACATCGACCGCAATGAAGTGCAAGAGGAAAAAAAGAGAAAAAAACGGGGAAAAAAATCAAAGCCGTAAAGCGAGGTTACAGAAGACGGAAGAATGGTCAATATCTCCATGAGATGATCCTCTTCTCTTCTTCTATTCCAAAGTCCCCAGAGTAGCAGAGAAGGTGATAACACTCCATTTACTGAAGCATGTGCGTTTGTTAAAGAAAGCAGAGACACATGATGCTGACTTACATAATGCCATCTCCCTCATCTTTCTGTGCTTCTCACAAGCACACACACGCCCTTTCGCACACACACCCAAGAGGACGTCTGCTGCTGTTCAATCACTGTCCAACGAGGAGGGAACAGATGCCCCTTCTGGCTCGGGAGGAGGCGGGCACACTCTGTGTTTGTGTGCAGCGGGGCGGTCCTGGCACAAATACCTTGCTAAAAATCACAAGCTCGGTAGTGTCCAAGCCTGTGGAAATGGAGAAAGTGTGCATTCCAACATCCAGAGAGTCGACTTAAAATACGATGACATGAAGTCTGGATTTTCAGGCCCTGAGGCAGAGGAGTTCAGGAAAAAAAAAACAACAACACTTCTGTCCACAATAAATTAGGAGTACAGTAGTGGATGTCGTTTCTCCATCGTAGACTCCTGTGCACCCCCCTCCCCCCCCGGAGCAATGAAATGTCTCTTTACCCATTAGCCTCACATCAACTATGCAAAGCAGGCCAATCATCACAAACGACTCGTAATAGAATAATTGCAGCCAACAGAATCCTGCTGGGGAATGAGAAGCCCACACAACTGGCATGCGGTTTTATATCATACATGAAGATGTGTCTGGTCCCAGTCCCCCTGGAGACAGCCTGTACACTCTGGAGGTTCTGTGCTGGGTTTGGCTGGGCTGAGTGGTGGCATCCCTGGGCACTGGTGGAGACTGACTGGAGCCCACACACGCATGCTTGGAGATACTGCCTCTCTCTCCTTCTGTTTCGCTCTCCTCTCCATCCCACCCAGCACTCAGCTGCCTTCATCCAACTGAGTCATGAGGAAATCCTCCACGAGAGGAAAAAGCAGCCAGTTCCAATGACAGGGGAAAAAAGGAAAAAAAAATCTCAAAAGCGGGCATCAAAGAGACGGGAAAAAAGCGTGTAACCAATGCTCACGCAAGAAGACAAAAAGAAACACCAGAAATCGCTGTCGCTCCGCCCAGTTGAAATCTTCCTCCTTTGTTTTTTGTCTCTCATTTATTTAGTTTCGCAGTTGTTTTAGAGAATTAGCATCTGGTACTCAGCCTTTGTAGAGGGATTTATGTGCCCCCCTACACATTTCTCCCATACCACCCATCCCCTCCCTTTGCCTGCTTCCATACCCCCCCTTCGGTCTGTCAGACAAGTTTTTCCCCACCCAGTCATAGTACCCAGCCAGCAACCCCTTTTGTGGGTGTGCTTGTTTAGCGTGGGTCTGGTCTGTGAGTGTGGGGCATGTCGTGCCAGCTTGGATAGGAGGAGGGAGAAAGGGGGGGGGGGACTCCTCTTTGTAAGTTATGGGAAAACTATAAGACAGACGCAGGCGCTCATAAATTATGCGGTTCATTTGCATATTCCTAGTATAAGACATTATGCAAATGTTCAATTTGCATAATGGATTCCTTTTGTTGCCTCAATTGCCCAGTTGCTGCTTTTTACTTAATAATAAAAAAAGGTGTCAAACAGGAAAGAAGGGATATGAGCATTTCCCTTAAACACCAGCCAGAATGAGGCTTCAAAGACTTCGGAGAGGAGGAAAAACTGTTCGATGTACAGGTTATATCAGATTACACAAACAACAAATTAATATGTACCACACATGAGGGAACGAGGCGAGTAAACATCTTGAGCAGCAATGGCGTGAAGTATCTTTTGCATTGTACTTGCACACATTCGTAAATTTCACTCCTAATTATTCTATTCTCCATCGACGAGCAGCGGCATTGCTAATTAACGGCAGAGTGTATAACCTCAGAGGGAGTGAGATTTTATTAAATAATTTAACTATTTTTGTCTCCCGCTTTTAACCTCGTCAGCGCCGTACCGAATGGGCAGAATTAAAACCTCGGAAAGACAAAAGCAGACGGGGCTGCGGTAATTATTTAATCAAATATGCGCTAATGAAAAAATGCTAATGAAAAGACAGAAGAGATCATTAGGATGAGGATTTACCGAGCTTCTTCAAAAATGGTAAAATTTACATCATTATTTTGAAAGCGTGTTCATTTACACCACTCAATCTATTGTAAAAAAAACAAAAAACAATTATAATAATAATAACAATAATAATAATAATAATAATAATAATAATAATAAAAGCAAAAGTGAGAGAAAAGAAGAAGCAAAAAGATGCTGAAGAGAAATCATTATGAACAGTTACAGGCTGAGACATGAAGGAGAAAGGTAGTGAGATTGAAATGTAGGAATTATAAAATGAAAAAATTAGTGAAGGTGGTGTAAGATTTCCATTATTTATGAAATGGTAAAAAACTAAATTTTTCAAAAGAGTCTTAAGCTACTGAAACACCATCTGAAACAGCTGTTGAATAAGTAAATCAACAATAGTGACAGCAAACACTGGTTCTGTAATATTACTAAACACTAAAGCTATTAGTTGTATATCAATGGCCGTATTTCTCTTTTCTAAATAGGAATAGTGAGAAGCTTGGGCAAAAAAGCAGCAATGGCAGTGCCAGGCATCAAAGTTACCCAATAAGATGCGAAATAGTTAGCCGGCCAGCTTACAGTGAATGTTAAAAGAAATAATCAGCTTGTAGAATCAATTAACCCTTATCTTAATTAATGTCAAGTCCAGTGAACAAAAAGGGGTGATGGAAAGTGGAGGGTGTGCTGGGCATGTGGAAGGAGAGTTAGGGAGAGGAGGAGGTTGGGTAAGAGAGGGACTGAGGAAGAAAGGGGATGGGCAAATGAGGGAAACAAGGAGCGAATGCGGTTGATGGCAGAGAGAAGTTGGCACAGTGCCATCCATTCAGTGGTAGAACCAAGGCGGACTTCTGTTCGCTCTCTAGGGTAGGTGCTTACATGTAGTCTGCGCGACAGAAGGGTCTTGTCATCGTACTGGTCGCGGCACGAGCGTGGACTTTTTGTCATTGTTATTGATCTATTTATTCTTTTCAGTTTTTATATGTAAGAGTGGTTAACTTATAAAAAAAATACAACTCAGCACAGAAACACGTGTTTTGAGCAGATGTTCAGCCTTTCTTCAGTGTCAACATGGAGGACGACCAGAAAGAGACCTCAACATGTGAAGTGGACCTGAATGACTCCAAGAAGCATCAACCCCAATGGATTAGCTGTTGCTGCATGGCATCATGGTGAAAGGGGCAAATATGGGGCACCCACTGCAAAACTTTCTCCCTCAAGAGACGCAAAACAGTGAACCGTAGTGATGGGTGCCACATGAAGAAGATCAGGAAATTGAGGCTGTGCCACACAATTATTAGTGGAGATGGAATTATAAAAACAACAGAAACTGTTTTGTTGTTCTAGTGATATCTGAGAGGGGTGTGGCGGTGGCACAAAAGAAAGCTCCTCCCACTCGGCTGCTTCTTGCTCTCTCTCCAACCATCTGAGGCACAGCTCTCTGTGCCAGGCAGCCAGCCATCTGGGCAGGAGACGCCATGCCAACTCATTCGTTAGCAGAAAAGGACGTACCCCTGGAAGATCAGTCTGTTGACAAACCCCATTTCAGTCTCACTGTTGGTGGCATTTATGGATTTAGGTAAAAGTCATTGGTTTGGAGGATGCCCAAGGAACAGTAATTTGGCACTTACAAGTCTCAAGTGGTGTGCCAGTCGGAATGTGATGGCATCTAGCACGAAAACTAGCGAAGGACAAGGGAGATACCACAATTGAACCAAATCGACACAAACGGATACTCTTCATGTGTCGGTTGCCAAAAACAAAAGAACATAGAGACATCACAGCATCTGATATCACTAATTCCAACTAATTTAAGCTCATTAATTAGGCTGACATAGTCAATCAGAGGAACGACTTGCACTATCAACAAAAGAATCCATAATGGGAATAAAACAACAAAAAGCAAGACGAAGCAAGACAAAAGCGGCGAACTGTTCAACTCTTAGCAAAGGATGCGAAGCGGTTTCCTTTTTTGTGCCAACTCCCTTCCCCCTTTACCACACATTTCCCCCAGTGCAAACTGCCATTTCTTATTGCACTGGCTGGCAGCCACATTGAACGTCTACCATAGACACTACTGCAACAGACGCTGCCAATCTGCCAATCGCGTGAGTTCCTGTCTACGAGAGAAGGAGGGGAAAAGAAAGGACCTGAGGGACTGTGCCTGAAGCTCAATAGCAGCTGTTTACAATGTCACAGACACAAAAGAGAGAAAAAAATGCAAACATGAGGATGCATACTAATGAACTGCCAAAACAAATTATAATCACCGGACAGACAGGAATTAATTAATTATTTCACAAATTAAAACAACCACAGATCCCTTTCTTTCCTCACAGATGAGTTTTTCTATGACAAGGGCAACTTCTCGGACCAGAGAAATACAAAATGTCAAACAGAGAAGGAGGATTTCTTTTTCAGCAGCAAGCCAAGCAATAGCAGAGGAATGCAGGCATTTGTGTGATTCATCTATATTCACAGCAATCAGCAAAGACTTGAATTCCTATAGGCTCAATATAGTACCTCTAGCAGCAAGAGAGCCAGGCGAGAGGGATGGCACAGACACAACAGGAACTTAGTGGAATGGCACAGAAGGCACAGGGACAAGGAGGCAACCTGGGATGAAGAGAAACAGAGGGGGAGGTGCTGGCCTGTCTGCAACCAAACTAAGGGTAGAGAGGCCGTGGGAACTCATTAGATCTTCCACACCCACACCCCACATCTCTACGACTTTTTTGCCCTCATCTTGCCACCCATCCAAAAGAAATGAACAAACTCCACCCTTTCAGGATTTTCCCTCTGCGCTAAACTATCATAAACAGATGCAACGCGGACTTACCAACTGGGTTGAGTTGCTGCCCAGGGTGCTCTCTGGGTCTGGAGGAAGGTTTCTGTGGTTCCACTGAGATCCGCTGGCATCGGGCACAGAGCCAAGGATGGGCATCGCTGCAAATACCCACAACGGAGGCTTTGATTAAGTTCGTTTTCATTAATATGCTCGCACGGAATTAAAACAGTAATTAGCAACGCAACGGTATTCATCCACTGGCATCAACACTTATTTTAATTTTCTGCCTGGATTTCTTTGGTCAAGAAGCATGGTTGTGAAATATGAATAATTGAAGAAGTCATCCAAAGGGAGGGATTATAACATCTTTGTGCTTGCTACCCTACCTTGGCATGCACTATCAAGATGTCTGAATCTGGTTGTACCACCACTAAGGAAGGACTGCTCGAAAGATGGCATCTTTTTGGGCATCGCGAATGCCATAATTGCGATCGCAACAAACGCAATTAACAACTTAATTTGTAATTGCTGCCATTTTTTTCCATATTTTTAACAAGGGAAGCGCGTGGATATTCTAATCTTTCGGAGCTAATGAACTTTGGATAATCACCCTTTTATCTAATTCCATGGGGGATGTTAATTGTGAAGCGTCTTCATTACACAAATGGATTACAAAAAAAAGTGGGCTTGCACGAGAGAGCAGACTGGAATGGGGGTGGAGTGTGTGTGTGTGTGTGTGAGTGTGAGTGTGAGAAAGAGAGAGAGAGAGAGAGAAGGCAAGAAGCGGGATATTTTTCTTCCTTCGTTATATGCCAGTAGTCAAATAATGCCACAGTACTCACAAACAAGCAGAGAAAAGCTCCTGCATTGCCAGTGATGTTCAAGTGCTCCCTCTTGGAAAATGTGGTCTCTTTGCTCTCTGCCTGCTCTTTAGAGAACCAACTCTCACATATGAAGACATTTGCCTTGCGTGGTTCTGGATCTTACAAAACTGGAGCGAGAGGAAACCTTCCTGGGATGTATTTCTCTCAAATTGGATATTACTTGTGCTATTCAAATGATTAGTTCATTAGCAGCATTGATTTTTATTAGAGAGGTGTTGTTGGCGCCTGATCGAAGCGGAATGCAGAGGAGACAACAGACACTGTAGCGGGCACTGGCTAATGTCCTCTGCGCTTAATCATCGTACAGCAGAATGGTTTTATGCATATTTCATTTGCATATCATTAAATCGCTAAGGCATACGGGCAAATGGCAGCGGAGAGTGAGGGAGTGGAAACAGAAAAGCATAAAATATAAAGAGGAGGAGAAAAAAAGCGAATCATTATGCGATGACAATCTTCAAAGCTGTGTGCCTGATTTTTGGCAACCTGCCAATTCGTTTAATTCAACATTAATTAAAAAGTCAGGGCGCTCAACCTTTCCGACACGGATTAATTGAGCACCTTACAATCTGTGTGAGGAGCCATCATACACACAGTGAATGTCCGTTCACGTAGAACTAATAGATGTTTATGGCTTTGTAAATTGAAGAGAAATGATTTTAATCCTGCGATTTCAAACGTCAAAAAAAATATTGCACTTAGCGAAGTAAATTGTGAATATAAAACTTTCAAATAAACATTTCAATCTTCATTTTGTGAGAGTCTCTGTTAAGGTATAACATGAAGAAGGGCACAGCACTGAAGGTGAATACTGGCAGGTGTGAGTCAGCTGGTTTACTCACTGAGACACTGAGGATAGCAACTGGTACATGATTTGAAACAACTATGGCATTTCTCTCATTCATGTTTACCATAACCTTTATGTTCAAGTTAAACTGCCTTATATTTCAAATAGATATACCATCAAATATATCCTTCATTTAGACCCAAGCCCAAAGGCCCATTAAATCTTCTGTAACTTCAAATAAATTAATTCCCCATCCTCCCGTAAACACCAGTGCAGAACTAAGGGCAATGTAATTAGTAAATAGGAAAAACAGTCTGAGCCACAATAGGATATTTTAAGTTCCAATGGATGGCACTGTATCTTCTTACATTACAGATTAAATATTGCAAAAGTATATTTTGGCAAACTAAAGATTCTTTAAAAAATTCCCAGAAATTCTCCCTACAACTATCCCTTACTGAAGGGGATTTAGATGAATAAATACGGCACGACATTATGCAACCAAACATAAAACTTATGCCCTAAAATAAAAGTGTACTTCTACAGCAGTGCCTCATAGAATACGATACAATATTAAAAGTACAGAAAACAACAACTTCGAGGTAAAATTTTACTCCTCAGAGACATGTATCTAATTGCAGATCCTCCCTTTCCCAGACATCCTTGCTTAATTCTTCCTCTATGTAAGGCAAATCCCCCCCAAGCCAGAATATTCAAATGAAGTGCGCTTCACGCCTCACACAATTAGCCATGTTTAGTAATTTGAGAAATGAGTGCCGCAGGGGCGAGGAGGAGGGGCAGTTACAGACACGAGTCGGCTGGCAAGGGAAACCCGGTGGAGTGGGTGGGTATAAGCCTGGCGCTTTGTAACCATGGCACATGCAGATGTCGCTGTAGTTCTTCCAAAAGCTTCTACCAACCAAGTGGGTGGGAGGTAACGAGGAACTCGTTTGGCATCGCACACCTCCACCATGCGTTCCTAAGAAGGAGTGTAAGCGTGCAAGACTGGTGGAGTGTGGGAAAGAGGCTGGCAGGGCCAGAGCAGCTGATGTGCATGAGACCAGGGTTAAGGGAGATCCCTGTATGAGGGAATGTGGAAGCAAATAACAATGATAAAGGGCAAGGTTAAGCAATACTATCGCTGTATGTGTGCATTGCTAAACCTGGCATATGATGAAGACATTATGCAGAGTGCTCATATTAATATGCATGCAGATCCTCTTTATTATGCAGCTCAGCATGTGGTAATATTCCAGGGCTGTTCTGCTATGCTTTAGTCACTGTCACTGTTATCTTTCTCTGAACAAACAACCTTCATTTCCTCACTCAACTATCAAAATGTTTAATTATCGATCATAACATATATCAGAAAAGAAAACAGAGTCACAGAATAATGTGCTTCACAAAAAAATGTGCCAAAATGTCAAGGGTAAATCTGTCAAAGCAGTGATAAGCTCCTGACTCTATGAAAGAAAGCAATTTCGTAGCTATTTTTAATTATGATCAGTTCATTGTGAATACACACACACCAGAGAAATGTTTCTATTTATGAAGAATAATTTAATCTTCTTAGTTCAGTAGGAATTATTCACACAAAGTTGTCATCATCAAGTACCAGTAGTTCCTGAAATATACACGTAAAATGATTTCTCTGGAAACTTTTCAAACAGCTCCCGAGGCTACCTTTGAGGAAATATAAACCAAACATTCATTTAGCCTATTTACTCTGATACACAGCAAAGTTACTTTTTTCTGCCCTACCCCATTTCTTGTGTAGGACTGCGGTACACCTCACTGGGTCATTAAAACCTCATGTAAGCATTTGCACAGCCATGACGCCTCACCTTTAGGCCTATCACGAAGACAGAACTGGTAGGAACAATTTAGTGCATATGTGGACTCACTCAACCCAAATGAGCCACAGCACTAGCTCTTTAACCACTACCTTGTCTGGGGTCTGCAGATTAATTGGTTCCTGGTAATTCTATCAGATTACTATTAATATGCTGTCACTGAGGCAATCGAGGTGACCCGCTATAACTAGCCAGCTCTTTATAAACTGGTGTGAAGGTCAACTGTCAATCAACCTACACAATATGATAATCAGCCTTTAAAGTCAGCATGAGAACGCCATTAACAGCAGTAATGGCTGATGAAAGAACTGTCATAACGTCAGACCTCCAGGGATGAATGCTTATAGATTGGTTTGGAGGAGAAGGAAAGAGAGAAAGAAGCTTACTAAGAGAGAGGCCATGAAATTTAAGAAAGCCACAAAGGTGCAGCTGTGGCTTTTTAAGAACACTATGTAAGAATAATACAACTATCTTACAATATAGTATCTTAAACTGACAAAACTTACTGACATACTTAAAAAACAAAAATGTAAAGGAAATCAGATATCCCGGTGATTTAAAAAACAAAACCAAACAAAAGTAGCTATGCCCTTAAACGTTATCACGATTTGATATAAGAGACACAAGGACCTCTCTTTAAGAGTAAAGTACAAGGGGAAAATGATCCTGTCCATGAAGAAACTGATAACTAACACAGCAGTCCTTTCAGTACAGCACAGTTGTCAGGGAGATGAAGATGTACCATAAAAGTATGACTATTCTTTCTGGCCATTGTGAGGCAGCTGCCTGTTTGCCTGTTCAGTGATGGTAGACTTGACTGCACAGGAGAAACCAACTGTATACTGGATAGAGGAGGCCATCTTCCTATGGGATATATTAGCTAAATGCCCCTCCTGAGTACTGCATGCCCAGTGAGATTCTGTGCAAGTGTGAGCAACTCTTGGCATGTGTGTAATTTACTATCTGCAAAATCGAAAAAGACAGTATCTGAGAAGCTTGCCATAGTCTCTGTCTAGGTCAAAGTTTAGAAAAGGAGAAAAGAAAGGAGAAGGGGGGGGCAGAGAGAGGGAGAAAGAGAGTGAAGGAGGGTGCATGAAATAAGACAGTGTGAAAGAAATGGTGCGTCTGTGCTGTGTCCCACTGGGCCTGAACTGGGCGCATGGCAAGGGAGCTATTACATGCGTGGCTCTGACAGCTCACTCTCTCATTACGGCAGCAGACAGTTAACACCACCACTCTTACACCCCAGCAGTAATGCAGACTACATCATCACCCACCACACACACAGCAACTTTTACTGGCTGCTTTGATTCTCGAGGCAGTACAAGAGCGGCTGGCACTACTTCATACTTCTACAATCACTACAGGCCTTGTGTTGGAGTTAATACAGAGTGGACAACCAGGCTGTTGTACAGATGTCCACCATATTTCAGTGGACATTTTGGTAATGTGATGTTTCAATATGTTGAGCTACTCCTCTTTCTGAACTTTAAATGACAAATTTAAAGAGCATTTAATGTGTGGATCCATCAAAATCCATCAAAAATATTGCTGTCTTTTGATTAATCTAGAAGACTACTGAATAATGTCTGATTAAAAATGACAGAAATTGAAGAAGTAAAAAATAATAGAAAATAACTATTATTATCATTATTATTGTTACGATGCAAGTACAACTGCTTCACCCTTTATTTGAATTATCCATTCCATTCCACTCTGTTACCAATCACTATTTTAAAAGGTAAAATAAGGACCTATAGTGGAAGTAGTGGCTTGGATCTGTAAACAGGAAAAACAAAATCCTTATTTGTCCCTAGACTGTACACTACAGTACATTTCTACATATAAGAATAACTTACACAGTCAAATAATGGACTGTGATTAAAACATTGTGGTACTGCCTTGTGACGAGATAGACCAGACACAAAAAAATAAAAATAAAAACTGCCAACACATGGTTAGCAGCCGTAGTCATAGATACAGTAAATGACATTATATATAAAAGTTACAGTGTATACATGTGACAACAGTTGTCCAAGTACATTCAATATTTTTTTTCCCTTTTTCTTGATCCCAACATGCCCTTCTTAAATAAGCATATAACATAAAATAGATTTAGTTTGACAGGATCTGCTTCTACATTTCTTATCATGGTGCCTTTTGTCCCTCTACTACTTTTAATGATTGACCTTTCAGCCAAGAAAGGGTTGTTTGTGTCCCAACTGCCTTGCGGATCTAATACTATTACACAACTGAACTCCTCTAATACTGAGAATCCCTAGAAACTCCGTTACTCACAATTTACAGTACTGCCAAGAGACAACCTGCCTGTTTCATATCTCTACTGTCCCACCCACTCGAAATGAGCTGAGGCTGTGAATGTGATGAGGGGAAAAAAAAAAGGCAAGAAACACTCATAAGAATAGAGCTAGGCAAGCACACATGAACATGACCTCTGCTGGGTGTGGGAAAAAAATCTGCTGCCTCCACACTTTACCGCTAAAGGGCAATGACAGACTTAATTGACTGAAAAAGACTTTTCTTCAAGACTTTTTGGCAAATTGAGCAGCTAAGGTTATGAGAACTGCTTATAAGGAGGAGCCAAGTTAAACAAAAGGATCTGTGAAGCAAGTGGACATACATCTGTAGCCGTTTAAGCAACATAGTATTTAGCGAAGACTTTGATACAAGACTATGGAAAAACACACTCTATTTAAAAAGGTGAACATCTTGAAAAACTACTGAAAAAAAAACCCAAATATAAGGAGAAAAACAGAATCATTACAACTACATTGACATTTAAACTCCTTGTCACTCCTTTATGGTTTAAGCCTGTGTTACAGGTTCACATGTTGATTATTTAAACAAAAAGACAGTCATTCCTACAGTGAAAAGCCAACAGGAAGTAAGTTTTGGTAGTGTATCTTTTATTGAAAAACTGCTTTAACTCTGGACTGTTCATAAAGTAGTAGTCTAAAGCGACCAGCATAAACCTGGTAAGAGGATATCTCTACTACCTCAGTGCCGTCTCCTCACATGTGTCTTGTAAAAGGCTTAAAAGGAGAGCGTGGCTGGAACAGAAATAGATGAAGGTCTTGTTTGAAAGTGATTGACATGAGAGACCTCTAATGAGAACCTTGAGACCAATTCTCATTTTTTATTCTCAAAAGCAAAAGACATTAAGCAATGTTTTCCGTGCAAATCTGGAGAATTACCTCTATCATGGCCAGAACAAAAGGAGGAAATGTGCCTTTTACAGCTAACAGCCTTTTATGCCTTTTACTTCTCAGAACTTTTTATTATAGATTTGCCTTTCCCTGTGTGTCAATTCAGAGGAAAAGGTTCATTAAAGTGAAATGCCTATTTCTTCTTAGAGTTTTCACCACAGTGGACAGGAACATTAGCCACTCTCTGCAAGAACTAAAAAGCCAGACATCCTCCTGGCCAAAGCTTTTTGGTAATGTTGGCTTCGTTACAGCGCTATGTTCTTGTCTGCCTTCCCTCACACTAGTCACACTGAAGCTGATGTGAGGCATCACACAGAGAATAGAGAGAGGAATATGAACAAAGGACAAGAGGGAGAGCGATGATGAGGAAGGGTAAAAGTGGGGCAGAATAAAGTAAAGCTAAAGGTAGGGAGAAGGCAAGACTATAAAGAGTAATCCACATGGAGGATATAAAATTGTAGATCTGTAATACACTTTGCTGCCTATTTTCAGTTTTCTGTAAAAAGGTAACAAAAATGTAGCCTTCTTATTTGATTATGTGTTAGATTTCCTTGTGCATCGACTTATTATACTTTCTAAGGCTGTTTTGTGAGCAATCTTCATTATAACTGTATTTCTGTGGCTGCACCTTTCATTGTGTAACTGTATGTAAACCCTCTGGAGTCTGATTTTATAATTAAAGCAGACTTGTGCTTTCTTGGCACAAGTGATGTTCATGTCCAAAAGACAATGGGGTCAAATTTAGCTAACTGGTGCCTTTTGCAAAGATCAGTAAGACTTAGACCTGTGCAGTGTAACAGAGTAGTGATAACTGAATAAAATCCTTTTTGGAAGTCTGTGGGACAGAATATGGTGATCTTGTTGTGGACAACTTCTGGGGATGAAAAGCGATGCTAAAATGTACAGTTCCTTGAGAAGCAACTTGAAACTGTCTCGGATTTACCCTCAAACACTCCTAAGGAGCCTCATGATACAATTCCAAACTTTACAAGGGAAATAATTATGCTTAAACCTAGTGTAAAAATGGTTTGGGTTTCTGTAGCTAAATTCCATGTTCATGACAACTTTATGGGGGAGTTGAACTTTTATATAACTGACCTGTTTTGCTTATATTAAGGTTTAAACATGTACATAATTAAGGGTGTGGCCTCTGAGTGACAGGTAAGTACCACTGGTGTCCATGTTTGATTGACAGCTCAACTGTGGAGTCACACACATTCAGAGCTGACGGCTGAGCTTCTCCTGACAGGCAACTCTGTTGTGTTTAGTAAATTACGCTGACAAGACTATAAGATGATTGTCATAAAGTTTACTGGCACTTACTTACATTACCTGGCCTATTAGAGAAAATGACCTATGTTAGCATTAATTCCTATTATGCCTACATGGTCTGCTAGCTAGCCTGCTAATTGGTGTGCCAAGTTGACAAAACTGTGTGTTAACATTCATTAAGCAGCTGAAAATCATTCATAGTTTGCAGTATGTTGGAGTTTCACTCAAGAAGCTCTTTCTAGTTCCACCTTCGTATCCAAATGTGAGCGCTCATTTCTAAAATGAACACATTGGGGATATCTCAAGGCCTCCAAACCACAGTCTACAAACATACAGATATACAGATGTAATATCTACCATGTACATCCAGTCTATGGGACGGACAACAGTAGAGTCCTCAAGTGCGAACCAAATGAGAAACAGAACGAACGTACTATTGGATGTAGATAAGAGCCTTGTAATGATGGCAAAAACAACGGATCCCACAGAAGCATTTGTACTAAGATCTACAGTAATTGAAGCTGTGGTGAGAAGTCAATGAAAGGAACAAATGACAAACATCTAAAAGATCGACACAAGGAAATGAGATAAGGAAAAGTAAACAAATACGTATAAACGTTGAAATAAACTAGCTGCCTTCCAATTGGAGAGAAAGGGTTTTCTTGCTGCGGAGTGACAGACCACATTCTTAGAAGCCAAGAACAGGTTGCTTTGAACATACATTTGACTACAATGTATAAACATTACACTGATATCGTACATACTGTCGTTATATTAGACAGAATACTGTGACTATGAACAATGTTTATATATAATGCATTTGTAAATGGATGACAGCATTTCTTGTTCACAGCAGATACGTTGACTGCACAAGCAAGATAAAGCTGTGCCAGTTTGCCAACATCCACATGAGTAAACCTATACCCCACGAAAGCAGAAAATACAAAATCATAGTTAAACCACTGACATAATGGTGCACACTATGGCATTACAAACCAAAGATTCACTTTTTATTGTCCTCAAGTGCCTTCAGTAGCAAACTCTAAGGAACATTTCTCACTCGTAACCGATACAGGATAGTTGGACAGATGTCATGTGGTTAAGCTGCTGTAGAATGGCATAGTGTCTGGATCACACAACATTTTGAAACCTCATTATGAATAGGGTCTAAATCAGCATCTAGTAATAAGGACACCAACATCTTGCAAAATAGAGATGCATTTACAGTAGGAACTAGATAATTTGCTAAAAGCACATAAGACCCATTATCACATGGCACATTACATCATTCAATAGTGGCCCCACTGCAAATATTAAAGCAAAACAAGGCCCTTTGATACAGAACTCTTCTTTATACCCTCCCCACAAAGCCCAGGACTAAATTGGATTTTTCCAGCACTCTTTTGTAATTTGAAACATCCATCATTTATTATTAAAGAAAGGAAATAAAGGGAAGAAAGGGAAGTACTGCCGTTGGCAGCTTCAAGAGGCCCTTTACTAAACTACCACCCATATATTTCTGCTTTTCCATATCTTTTCAATGTAGATAGGTTCCTTAAACAGCATTTGGACCAGCTGTCAGTGAATATTGTTGGTAGATTGGTATTAAAAAAAAAAATCTTAATAGATAGGGCTTTAGTAATGAATTATCAGAAGATGTTGCAGTAAAAGCATTTGACAACAAATGTTGTACAAGCATTTTGATGACACTGTTATGATTTTAATATCTATTTATTAATAATAATGTGAAGAAAACACAAGAAAGGAATGAAAGACATTTGTGGCCATTTGAGAAAAGATTTCAGAGATGCATTGTTGAATGCATTAAGTCTCCATCATCACCCCCATGCTTTACCATTCAATGCAATGTAGATTTTACAACTTACAAGTTGCTCCCGAAAAAAACCACAATATCCATGTCACTGTGCAGATTAATGACACTAAAGCGGAATAGAAAGTCATCATAGTTTTGAATTCTATGATAGTTTTAGTACATTTACTTGTTTCACAGATTCACATTTAGCATTTGGAGGGTGTTACCAAGATCCTGGCAAAATGTTGGTGGGCCATGTTTCTCCTACAAAAATATGTATGGCATAGGAAAAAATAAAAACCTATGTTGTTTCTTTTAATAGATACATTTGATACAAGTGATAAGTTAGTAAAAATCACTGTAGTAGTTGTTTGTAATTGTCAATGACATTAAGACAGCACTGTTAATGAATACATGATGGATACATGTATATGATGTCAGATGGAACAACGTGGAGACCATAGGGTTCTGAATGGCTCCTAAAAAGACAGAAGGTGGTGGTGCATCTCTCAAAGACACCCAGGAAATCCTTTTTAGCAAAAGCTCCTCCATGTCCTTTTGTAATCCTGCTCCGTATTATCTGTACATTGCAGCTAAGTGTTGCAATTAGGCTGGCTTTTTCATGCAAATCAATTTGACAGCACAACAATCAGTTAGTTATGCTAGCTCCTGCTTTCATTCTCCCCTCTCTACTGCTTTGCTCTCTTGGCCTCTCCCTCCCTTCAACCTCATTTTCTGTGGCATTTGCAGAGGTTGCTACATTTGCATTATTTATCATATAAGGTTAAAATATGCACCACTCAAGGCAAGAGTCTGTAGTTATTAACGTACTATTACAAATGTTAAATACAAAATGCAGCCATTTGCCTCACTCAGCTTTCACTCCATCCCAAAACTTTGACAGGATCATACAGTGCTTAAGCTATACAAATCAAACATTAAATGATTGGGAGGGACCTGTCCTTGGCTCCTATTAGAGATAAATAAATAGACCCCAGTAATAGAGTTGTCATTGTTTACATACTGCATTGCTTCTTTCTCAGTGTGCAGAGTGCTGATATCAGGCACCCAGTTATCACTTTACTAAAAAATGCCATGCAGACTTGCAGCCACACTACTGTACACTAGACTCAATTGACTTTACTGAACTGAACCTTTACAGGAATTCAGTGCAAAAACACCTCCATGACTATCACAGCTTTCATAAATGCACAGGCTAAATAGAACTCCTACGGTATGTGCCTCATATATCATGATACATTCATTGTTGGATGGTTGGTCATTGAGAATATTAATAGATACCATTTGTTCATATGGAGCAGTCCCATCAAACATAGAAAGCATAGACTTGTGTTCACATGATGGATAGATGTGACTTCGTTACCATTAAAAAGTCATTTGCAAGACAAATAGGGACAACTTTTTAAATTATTGTTACGTTACAAACTGGATCTGGAGACGAGCTGTTGGTTTGCAGTTGTGACTACTACTGATTACTGCAGGTATTTAAACCTTTATTCACCACACATTGAATAGATGGAGTGAACTGGTGCAGTGAACAGTATTGGCAAAGACATTATGGTCATTTCACATTTCACATGTCCATTACACACTCACATACAAAGTATATACACACACACACACACACACACACACATATATATATATATATATATGTGTGTGTGTGTGTGTGTGTGTGTGTGTGTGTGTGTGTGTGTGTGTGTGTGTGTGCGTGTGTGTGTGTGTATATCACAAATGACCAGAGGGTCTTTTAGTCTTGCAGTGGTGGTGTCTCATTAACGTGCCAGCCTACTAGAAAAACGATCCAAATTCATCTTTTCATCAAAGTCCTTAGCTAAGTACAGAGGCAAGATGGGGAGACAGGCAGGCAAAATCAGAAGGAAATAACTGCATGTGATCTTTTTTCTAAGGGTCAAATAAATTAAGTCTGACAGAAAAAATATCGAGGGAAAATTTAAAAGAGAAGCTAAGAGGAGAGAGTGAGTGAGCCAAAGTGAGAAACAGAGAGACAGAGAAACAGAGAGAAGTCATAGAAAAAGTGCTGCAGGATGGTCTGTGCGCTTTTAAACTGAAGTCTCAATCTCACAGAGTTTTGTTCCTTAAAAGGAAATCAGAGGGCTTAGCTGAGGCATTGCCTTGAAAGTCATGAATAAACATCAGATTGCCTCTCTGTGCATACATCATACATCACAAGATGACACTACCTAATGGAGGAGGATTCCTCGCCCCCCGACACATAAAAAGGCAGTGAAATTACCCACCAAACCATGGAGCCGCGTGGTTCTAAAATGGACCGCTGTGGGAGAGAAAGGGAGGGGCTAAGTGGGAGAAAGGAGGAGTACTGAGAAAACGAATCTCTTACCAAAATGGATCCCTGTGATAACTGCCTTTTCTCAGCATCAGCGCTGAGCCAATGTTCTCTGCAAAAAAAACCTACAGCATATCAGTATTTTATTATATATATATATATATATATATATATATATACACATACATACATACATACATACATACACATACACTGCAATAATAAGTTACAGTTGCAAAGAATTTTGCTCTATTTGTATGATGCCAGGAACAACTTCTCAGTTCCTATACTCTCTATGCCATAAATGAAATCCAGATTTCAGAAAGTGTTGATTCTAATAACACATTAAGTAGTAGGTGTCATTTTAAATCAGACATTTAACAAGTAAAAGTGTTATTATTCCAGGCTCTATAGGAAATTAAATTGTATGCATCAGTGTGCTTCAGCAGAGAGTGAATTTGTTCTGAAGGGCAGTGAACTGACTACAGAAAATGTCATCTGCTGGCCAGCACAGAGGGCCCACTGATAACAACCGCATGGCTCACACAGTGTGACCTCCCACAACAGACATGCTGCCAAGCCACTGCATCTATCGACAACAGACAAGAGACAGACAGGTGTACAATCAGGTGAGAGAACAAACACACACAGTAAACAATGACATGAAGGAGGAAGGGTTGTAGACTCACAGACAGTACTTAGTGCAGTGTTGCATTGTGTTAATATGTCAGACAACAGAAAATGACTAAACCACGATTCTACTCCACCTTCAAGGGCAAGCGTTAATGTATTGTTATGTATCCCTTGGGGACAGGTCATGATTGTCAAATGGTTAATTATAAATGAAAATTGCCACCGCACAGTCAAATGAACTATTTGTTATGTTACAGTCACATAGCCATATGTACACAAATGCACCGCTTCAGGTCCCAGTGGTTTGGCTATATTCTGACCTCTCAAATAGAAACGAGCTTAAAATGTTAAGCTAACCCGTATGAAAGGAGAGGGTAGAGATCCACAATGTAACAGAGCAACGCATGGTTCATTCAGAGAAATTCACAGCGGACCTGAGCCCTGAGTCCTTGTCAGCAGCTTAGACTGTCAAAAATTCAGGCAAATTCAGGCAAAGTCAAGAGTAATTCTCAACTGTAGATCAGTTAAAAATTATTAACATGAGCATTTATTATGAGTAATATAAAATTCCAGTGTCATGCTTCATAATTAAAGCCTTGTTAAGAAAGAATAAGGATAAAAAACATTTCAGCGTTTCGTGCAACTGTCATGTTGTCATATTTTGTCCTCCCCTTCTACTGACGCCTAGTACATATGAGGGGGCTTCAAAAAGTTCATTCATTCCATCTGGGTCAATACACTTCTGCAAGCGTTGATACCAGCCTTTAAGTCCGTCTGTATAAAACTGAAGGCCATGCGATTTAAACCATGTCAAAGCTATGTTCTTTTTCCACAAACTTTGTGAAGCCCCCTCATAAAATACTATATATAAGATATGATTTTTTGCTTGAACTGAAACCCTTGTATGTTAGGTGTTGGGAACATATTTAGATAGATCCTACCAATAACTGCATCCCTAAAGAGCCATGGTCTTTTTACATAATGTAACAAACAAGTAAAATGAAATGCAGTAACTTTAAAGCAACACCTTAATTTAAAATAAGACCCTGAAGAAAATGTCTGATAAAGTATAGTTACCAAACATTTGTGATAATATGTTCATGAATAATTTGTGGTAGGGGTATGGAGAACAGACATCATTTTGAGCACACGCATGTCCTCCATTTCCTATCTGCAAGCGTGGGTGCATCAGTATCAGTAGAAAGCCTAAGGCAACTATGCACAGGGCATTTCCACAGAGGATCACTTGGAAAATATCCATCAGAGGCAGATACTAATTAGTGCAAGTCCATGTATGTACGTCAACGTGTGCGTGTGTGTGTGTGTGTGCGTGTGTGTGTGTGCATGGCAGATGCAAGTGCGTGTTGGGGCAGAGGGATCTACACCTAGCCAGGCGTGAGAGCAGTGTTGTGCAGCCGAGTGCAGTAATTTCTTTGATCATTTTTAATGGCCATTCTTTCATGTGAGGCTGCAGCTCACACACAGCTCCCTGCAGGTGTCATCTCATTGCTTCAGTTCTGGGATTAGTATGCGGGAGGCAATAAAAAGCCAGGCCATTACACTGTGCAGCACACATACATAATCTCAACACACTCGGATCATTACCTTTTCAAAGGATGATATCAGCTCACAGCCTACAGAAAGACACAAAGAAGGCAATAGAAGCTGAGCGAAAGACGAAAAGGAACCAAAAAGGAGACGGGGAAAAAGATGCAGCAAAGCCACAGTTGCAGTGCAGGATGGGGGGAAGTTAGAGAAAGAGCCATCAATCAGCATTGCAAATAATGGCAGACAGGCAGGCAGCGGGTGTAGGTGCAGTTCACTGCAAAGGTTGGCATGATACAAACAGTGGTACCTGTTGTGTTCATATACAGTACTATACACTGAATGATTCTCACCTCTACTACACACACTATTCTACTACAGTCTTCACATAAATCATCAGCCATTTGCACATTTTGTTCTATACACTGCAAAAAAAGGGTGTCTAAAAATAAGATGAAAACTGTAAATCTGATGAAAAATGTATTCAAAACAAATGAAATTTCACTTGACAAAATTTCTTGAATTAAGATGAATAAATCTAGAAATAAGCATGTCTACAGATGTATTTAAAAGGCTTAAAATAAACATAAATGCCGGTTTTCAGATGAGACTACTTAAAATGTAACTTTTTACAGCCTCAAAATAAGTGAAATACACTAAATATAAGCTGATTGAACTGGCTATAAGAATTTAAGTCTTAAAATAAGAGTAACAACTAGTAAAAATTATTAAAATAGGCATTTGATTCTGCTGAAAATGACCACTTTAACCAGGAACTGAAACCCAGGTCTACCACATCGTAGTCCAATGCCTTACCTTCTGAGTTAAAGAGCCTCTGTGCTGTCAGGCACCTGATTTGCTCCTCCTTATGGAGGAGACATGGGTGTCCATGTTAAATTCACTAAGAAATCATCTCTTAATCAAACTGCTATTAATCCATAACCATTCATCCTATCTCAAAAATTCTTGCAGATGACATTTGTAGTGAGTCTTGGGAATTCATCGATGTATAATATGTGGGGAAAAAAGTCAGAACTGAATAAGCAGTGACTGTGGGAACATGGAGCTTGTCAAACATGTTAGTGACAAAAATTTAACATGGAAGTAAAAGAAAGAAAAAATGTGGCTTTGGTTTCATGTCTCTACAACATTCCTACGGGCTGTAGGCTGCATTTTTCAAGTTAGTCAAGGGTCATGTTAAACTGTGCAATCATTTTTGTCATGTTTTAAGCCTGTAAATAACAATAAATGGTTAAAAAAAAACTTAAGTGCTGTCATTTCTTCAGGTTCATTTTTTGCAGTGAGCAAAAAAGCAAAAAATAAAGCAAGAATAAACTCTGTTTCTTTCAGATGCTTTTTGTGTGACTTGAATCTAGCAGCTTGAATTTGTTACTGAATCTTAAAACAAGATTTATTTTGATGAGACTTTGGGGGAGAGATGTAATATATCATATTTTGACAGTCATTTACCTCATTTTAAGATGCCCTGCCTATTAGAGACAAAAAAGATAAGGTTGTGCTTACTTTAAGATTATAGTGTAAAACTGAACACTTTCAAATAAGAAATTAACTTTTAAAACAAAATAAATTAACTAACACTTCTAAATCGAAGTTGTTGTTTTTTTTACCTTGGTTAGAACCAAATAATTTGCAGTGTACAGCCATGCAAATAGGTTGAGACTGAGTTCTAATGCTGTGACAAAGGCCTTACACTAAATTACCCTCAAATAAGCCTTCATCCACGCTCATCCATACTGTTTTAAAATGAAGGCAGTCTTCATCCAAACAAGCGTTTTAGCAAAACTTCCGACAGAATGTGTTTATTCTCACATTCCTCAAACACATCTCACATGACCATTCACATATACGTTGGACAAGCAAGTTGTGGCAAATTGTGTTCCAGGTTACAATGTCATTGTGAATAAAAACAAGTACATCAGTTCACAAAGTCTGAAAAAACTGCAACAGTAATAGGGGTGCGAGGTGAAAATTTAGCAAAAGTTAGGTGTTTAAAGCAAAAATTTCATAGAGCAGATACAGCTGAAAACTGAATGGTGAGATTCAGTCCATCACAGAGACAACATTTCAACTCTGCTCAGTGCTACATGTCATTAGGCTGGCAACTGGAGAACTTTCAATAATCACACACACTCCACTGCTCATTGCCTGCTGTCCTCTACCAGCACCAGTTTTCACTAGCAACTCTCAAGTGTGATCCCACTGTGCCTTTCACAAACTCCTACACTAGTATAAGCCGAGCAGACAGGTAAAAGTCTATAACAGCAACTAAAAAGCTATTTTCACGATATGTGAATCTGTACAAACCAGCATGTTGTTTCATTATTAATAATTCTCAGGAGGCTCTGCTAGTTGAAAAAGACGGCTGACTTATCTAATCCACCCTCATACTGCATCTCCCACGGTGGTCTGCTGTACCCAGTACAATTTACACAGAGTTTTTATCTATTCATTCCATCCCGATAACCTGCTCTGCCTTCAGCCAGAAGTCTGTCATCCTGTGAAAATGTTTCATGTACGTTATATATGGTATGATGTATATACTGTACGGCATGTGTTGTGCAGTATAGTTGGCTTTAGAAAGCCCTTGGTGACTGCTTTTCCTTTCACAGTATAAACATAGACGCTCATATGTTTTGATCTGAATCCTTCCTCAAATAGTAAATATCAGAAAACCATTAAAATATTTTTTTTGGTACATGCTTATTAGTCAAAACCATATATCTTGAGATTTAAGGTGCAAAATGCCGCTATTTATATTCCACTGGAAATGGAGGTTTTATGGGGCTGCAGAAGTTAAAGTGATAATCCTCAACATTTTCCTATCTTCCTCTAGTCTTTCCTCCACAGCGAGTAATTAGTTGACTCCAGGGAGATACCTAATATGATTCTTGGGTTTTGCATTCAGGGAAAGCCGTTGAGCCCCAGTGCGCTTTAGTAAGCTCATTAATCACCAAGAATCTGATAATATCAATTATTTCAGTAAACAAGGAAGTCAAGATCAAGCCTTTGCCCCTCACTCAATCCCAGCATTAAATCAGCACACAGATAGACTTACAGCTAATTGAAGTAAAATGGAGCTTTGTGAGGGATAAACGAGGATTTCTATACAGTGTGTGGATGTCTCTAATGAAAAGTACATAATGTATTCACAAGGGAAGTGGGTTGCATTACTATAAAAGGTAATCGGTTGTTAAAGTTGCATAGACATACCATAGTATTTAACAAAGAAATGATCAATGCTAAAGTCATCTAATAACCATAAACACTGTTAGAGGTAAAACATTGTCTCTACATTTTGGTAAGGTTTGGGCCAACCTATGTTATCACCCTCACTATTCACTGCTGGCCTATTTCTGTATGAAAGCAAATTATTTGAAGTAAAAACATCTCCAAGACATATCTGACAGGCGTTCTGATTCCCTGGGTGTATAACGGAGGGCTCCCACTGGTCCGATAAAAGGCCTGGGTTCCTGTAGCAAATGATGCCTTTCTCCAGACGTATGCCTACGCTCTGCTTTTAATTGGCCTGTTCTGTAGCTGTGAACCTTAATGACTTTGTTCCGGGATTAAAAGCCTCAGAGTATTCAAGCAAGGCAAGGGTCCTAACCTTACCTTGGCTGCTTGTTCTCTCCGCTTTTCCTCCCTTTCCTTAGATTTATCTTTTCTATGTACATTGCACACATCTGTCTTGTGTTTTTCCACTATTCTATTTTGTAGTTAAATATGTAGGTTTAATATGTTATGATTGTGTTGCAGGTCTGATTGTTTGATGCAGAAAAAGGCCAGAATTGAAAGAAACGCACAAAAAGGTATGTGTTTTTTTTTTATCCGTGGGAATACATATATGTATTCAACGTAAAAAAAAAAAAATTACAACCTGTCCGTCAAAACATCAGTGAATGTACATCAAGTGCAATATTTACAAGTGGAAAGTATAAAATGTATGTAGCTGTGATGCTGTTTAAATGTTTTACCTTTGGTATATTTGTGATTCACTTTGAACGAGGTCATTCCTCCACAATGGTTGTCAATCCCACCTGCCCGCCCCCCCAACCTCCCAGATGCTCAAGCCGGGCCAGTGCTGAGTGATAGACTAATCGATGTGCAGCCTAATCAGCCAGCTTAACTCTAATACCCTGGACAGGTCCACATCATTATCATATCAGCCTCCACACGTTTCGAGGTGACATGGAAGAGGCAAAAGATTAAAGGCAATCTTGTAAAGAGGCAGCACAATTTCTAATATGTTGACCAACCAAAAGCAACCCCTAGAAGCTGACGGCAGACAGAGGAGGTGGAAGGTGGAACCAGTGACGACTAAAAGAAAGATCAATCCAGACAAAAGACTTCTTCCACTTTTTCTGCTTAGGCTCCATCATCAAGAAGGTTGAGCATTGTGTTCACAAGAGCACGACCACTTCAGGAGACACTAGTCCCTGCAGACAGTCATCCAATGTCAGCCCATTACCGGGTGTCTATTAAAGTGAAGAGTTTGTTTAACTTAGGCATATATTTAGGGGAGCTCAAGGAACCTGTGGAAATTATCTATAAACTGCTTTACACAAATTGTTTACAGGCAGTAAATGACGCATAAAAAACAGGTTTGAGGTTGATGCTCAGAGTCCAAGGCATGTGGTGCAGACTGCACACTTAACACAATTAAGTTTACACGGACTCACAACTGATCTGGTGTTGATTACACTTGAGGGGAATGACTAGACATCCAGACTTTACAGTTCCTCCTGGTAATATCAACATGACACAATGTACAGAGAACGTTTTGTGTTTCTTGTTAAAGCACTGGTAAAATTCAGCAAAAACGAATGCATGTGTGATCTGATCTGTTCAGTAATGTCTTCTTTCGCTTCCTTATATTATTGTGCGTAAGTGTGTTAGTGTTTTAAGCAAAACAGATGAATGTGTAAACTGATAACGTATGGATTTCATAATAAAAAGGTCAACCTTATTAAATGTGAAGGAAAATTAAATCCCTCTGACATCTTTGATTTCAACACCACAGGCAGACAAAGTAAACTTAAAACTGCAAATCTGCTTTTTTTTTGAGTAAAAGGTCATCAGCCCTCTCCTAAAAGGTATGTGCACTTATTTTAGTCTACTAACAGTCTATTACATTGTTTACACAAAGCATAATATGGGACTAAAGGGAGTATTTCTAACTCATTAAACAACAGTATGAGTGGATTAGGCCCCACTGGAGCTGGTGTAGTGGTGCTCTGCTTGTGAAAACGAATCTCTATGTCAGGAGTGTAACTCGAATCAACGACTCACAGTCATCATTAATGTTTAAGATGGCTCACAACTGTGGTGTCAACAGCTTCCAAGATAATCGACATGTCAATCAATGGCAAGAGTGCAACCAGCTTTTAGAGGGTCCCTGAGGTGGCTGCTTTGAGCACGGTCAGTTTAACATAGTTGCAATGGTGGAGTGTAAACAGAGAAGAATATAGACTGCACGATTGACTGGCTGATCAATGCCATTGATCATTTAGCCTGCAGTACCTCCACTTCTTTGAATGGGATGCTTATTTTCACCGCAGCCATTCAACTCACAGGATTCACGCTTTGACTCACAACCACCCTTTGCCCAGTCACATCAAATGCAGCATGTGCACTTGGCTCTAGAGGGAGACAAAGAGGAGGGCTATACCAAACACTATACTCAGACTACAGATCCTCACTAACATATGTGAAAATGTATCATTACTTCAACTGAATGCACACAATATGACAATTATATACTTGATAAATAAGTACTAATTATTGTGTTAAATACATCTGAATATTATTTTTCTATTTTGGACTTCATTGATGGTGGATTTATTAATAAATAATTAAATATTGACAATTACCTCTTACTTGCAAAGTGAAAAAGAAATATGTAAAAACCAAAAAAAAAAAAAAATCCCTACTTGGTGCAGGGTTTTTGGTATTCCAAAGCTCACAATGGTTTCCATTTCAAATATTTTTTCAGTAACCTGAATTACAGTGTGAACATCCTTCAACTCTGTATGCTACCAGTTGAAAACAAACTTTTTACTCAGGCTGGTCTGTGTTGTTGAACAATTAGGAGTTAATGGGCAACACATTTTTTTCCAGATGGTGGTGACCAAAATGGAGCCACAAGAGAGTAAATGGATAGTCAGGATAGCACAGTTTACCAATTTTCACACAATAGACCATTTCACAGAGATGCATTCCTATTTAGTTACTTAATCATATTAATCTACAACCATTCTGGCTGCCAAGCATCAGTTACTGTTTGAAACACATTAAAATTACTTTATCCACATTTTCTATTGTTGATTAAGTGATTTTCATCAGATAAATTATCACATTTGTCTCCATAGGGTGTGGATATACCATCATTACTAAGCCTTCAGTTGCAGTATATTTTGCTGTTCATGAAGATTACAGCCATGTCCCAAAGGCAATTGTTTAACTACTATTATATTCTAATAAGCAGTGTTGATGTGGGGGTCACATTTTCCACAGACTCGAATTATTAGCAATGCCATGAGTTGTACATATGCTGCTTAGAAATTATCTAGTTAGCCTTTTTCAAAGACTGGCAGTATTGTGTTGCCAAATCTTGATATTATTCTTTCTACAAGAAAGGGGCTCTGCTGTAACACCAACTGTAATTATGAATTATTGCTGCTGCATCAACAGTAAGACAGATTTTCACATCATAATTCATAGTGTATGTAGCAATAACAACTAATTCCAAGCGACAATTGACACATTTCACTTTAACAACTCAAATTTACTGGTTTGATTTTACAGAGATGTAAGGGTGAATTTGCCACTTCTCACAAAGTAATACTGGTATTTCTCAGTCTGTGAACATTAAGAAGATGGACCCTCAGACACAGAGCTAATTTTCCCATTGCAATTTGGTAAGAAACCTCTCAGTGTCTAAAAGACAAAAAGGAGTGACAACGTAGCCACACTTTCGACAACATGGCAGTGGAAGCTGAGAAGGGAAAGGAGGAGAATACGAATTTTACAGATGCAGATGCAACCGTGAAGAATTTGACCAAACATAGATAAGCTAAGGAGAAAAAATACTGCTAATCAGAGGATCAGATGAGTATAAAAATACTACAAATAATCTATCACTTATTATTCACAAAACCAACCAGATCCAGAGAAGTGGGTATCTGTATCTACACACAATTTCATCAATTTTAAAATCATGATGAATTTTTATTCTTGGTCTTTTCTCAAAGCATCCATTTCAGATGAGATGAAAAAGTAATATTCCAGCAATAAAGCTTGATTTACATCCCCTTCGCTGCTCCCCCTCTTCCTTTTTTATTTGATCATTTAGCCAGGATCATATAACTGTATATCAGACACAAATGAAATCAGGTCCCGTGCACATTAAGGACATGTCTTTCTGCAGCTAACATCCTCTCCAAACCAACCACCCAGCTCCACAGCAAGCCAAGGGCAGAGTCCCATTCATTTTCAGGCCCATTTCCTCCTATGATTAGGCGATCAATCAATCCCAGCATTCAATCTCATCAGGCAGACGGGATTATCTGCCCATCTTCCCCTCTCTCACTTTCAACTCACTCCCTCCCACACACAGAGCAGCACATTAACATCAGATCAAGTATCACCCAACACAAGCAGTCTACCACATCCTCTGACCACAAACAGACAGCTTCTCATTTTAGCCATCTCTCACTCATCCACTCCATCTCCTCAAAGTGGCTTTGCTCACCCAAAGAAAAAACCCACGCAGGTGCAAACTATTTGTTTGTATAGATTTTTCTGTCTGCAGTCTCACTTGGCTCTAATGGAAATGATAGAGTCTGGGTATTTTTTCAGGTTTTGGCTTAGTCTTTTTTTTCTTCTGTTTAATGCACATCTTTTGCTAAACCTTCGCTCTGCACACAATGTCACAGTCCTCTAAAGAAATAATTCAAAATTTTAGGTAATACAGCTAACTATTTTTAATAGAATAAATAGAAGCTGGTTAATTAAATTTAACCTGCAAGTTATCAAGGACTGAGAACTATTATTAGATTACACACACCTGCATTAACCCCAGAGTCTTATTGTGAGATCCAAGTGTGCTTTTTAATCAAATGTAGATTCTTCTACCAAAATTTTGTCATGAAAACAAAGAACAATCCATCTGACAGCTTAACACATTAAAGCATTAATCAAGGTAAAAATATGCTAAAATTTCCAAAACTCGTAGCTTCGTCAGGTCCCCGTGAAAGTGTCTAATCCACAAACCAGTGATATGATACATGTGACTGGGAGAGTAGGGAGCTTTTCATCCACATCATCTTTGTTTTTTCTCGTGGAGATGATTATGATAAAACATCATATTGTGAAATGTGGAAGAGAGAAAATGAATTAGTAATAAACTAAGAGAGACTAAGAGCACACATAGGAAAATGAAATTACTTTTTATGCCATCACTAATATTTAATATTTCTAGTTTTTCAGATAAGCACTTGGCAAGAAGGACATTTTCCTTGCAGCTTAAAATATTTAATGAATTCTAGTTAATGGCAAAAAGCTTTTTGATGTAGAAATGCTAATTTTTGAAACAACACTGATGAAACTGTCAGGCTTTCAAGACACACTACCTTTTAGTAACCCTGTGCAAGGTTAATGAAGTTTCAGGTCTGATAGGCAGCATTTCTTCTGAACAGTGGCCCCAGCCCAGTTCACAACTTCTTTTACCCTCCCTTCCTGAGTCAGTTATTATTACTACACTCTCACCAATACGTGTGACTATTTATCGAATAGTCACATTGATGGTTTATGAAAACAATGGAGACTGCAACAACATTACTGCAATTAAAGTGCATCTGATAGAGTAATCAATCACAAGTTCTTATATCATCAAATAAGTTGGGCAAAGTGGTAAGTGAGAAAAACACAATCCACAAATCAGTCTCATTGAATCTACATCATCAGTGAGAAAAAAATTCTTGGACAGACCAGAGTTGTATAAAGAGAGTTATCACTCTCTTTGATTTCACCGCTCCGATGATCACGTGGTTCATGTAAGCCTGAATAGTTCCCAACGAACCAAGCACTGTCATGTTCTTCTACGGGACAGACAGCAGTGGCTGTGTTATTGCATGGTAAATCTCAAAATAAACCACACACAACTGTTGTTTCACTACTGCATGTATTGTTGTGACAGTTATACTTTTGAGTAGTGGGGTTGACCACTGAAAGGACTGCATTTATTATTTTGAAAACTTAACATTTCAAGGGGAAAGGTTTGAGTTAGCTTGGGTAGGCTACTTACATGAGTGGTGCTAACTTTACAAGTTCATTCATTCTGCAATCGTATTGTACTTGTAAGGAGACAGACAATTTACCATATAAAGTTGTACTATTACAGGACTGTGGTTCGCTGTGTGAACACTGTGCACCTGCCAAGCTCTGCTCTCCTGACAACACACACAATAAGGCATTAACCAGCGGATAGCATAGCAGCTAACTTAGCATGCTAGTGTTAGCATGAACACTAAACTCATTACAATTTCAACATTAACAAACTCAAAACTCAAAAGCATTTTTATAGGATGAGTTGGATATTACAAACATCAAGTTACAGAAGTTTGACCTCCTTTAACTTATGAATAATAACTTTAATGAACTTTTATTTATCAGAGCTCAGCAACTCTCCTCCTCATTAGCACATGACCTCAGCTGACAAACTTAACCAAATCCCACCAGGTTCAGCAAATCAACTAAAATAAACTAACATTCCCTTATCTTAAAAACTCCATAATTTGTGGTTACAGTGGTTAAATCTCAACACCTGGCCAAGTCAAGCTAGCTAACTATAGGGCTACAGCTGAAAATCCCACATAACAGTTGTTTAAGATATAAATTAAATAAATACCAAAGAAAACAGAATTTACAACATAAATGTCTGCTAATACAGGAAATAAACTTGATAATTTGAAAGTTGATGATATCTTATTAACTTAGCGCTGAAGTTGCTACATCAGCTGCATTAGAAATGAATGTGTTCCGACACCACTACACTCAACCCGGAAGTAGGTCCATATTTCATTCGCCATTTTGTATAACGGGAGTCTATGGAAGTGTCACAACTCTGTTATATTGAAGGCTCTGGGACAGACTTAACTAAGGCCCGTGTCACATTCACTACCCCACTAAACCTCAGCTCCAAAAGGCAGATGAAGCAGACCTGACAAACAGCTGAAGTTGTTGTTACCTTATTGTATAATGCTCGATGAAGTTTTACTACTGTTTACTATTACACTCATGACCCCACAAAGACAGCTCTGACCATTTCCTCTTTTGCCTAAATATGGTTACTTCCACCCGGCATGGCAACAGCTGAATCACAAACTTTAATTTTAGAAAGCGGGTTTCGAAACAAATCAGTGATGGAACAGATTTTCCGTCCACTAATTATATACAGTCTATGGTTAAGCCTTAAAGTGCATCCAGTCATGAGGAGGCAGTTGACATATTTTGGCTGCACTTCAGGGAGCTGTCTTGTTATACTTTAAACACAGTCTATTGCAGCCAGAAACATTAAAAGGAACATGTTAAAAAGCATAATAAGTGTAAATCTAATGGAAGTCATGTTATTATGAGAAGATAAAACTTATTTTTAGTCTGTATGTAAGTTTTTACACTTGCATTATAACTAATTTCATATATCCTGTTTTATTTCTGACTTATCAATATATGCAACACATTCAGTACATCAAGGCTTTACAAAAAGTTTGAGCTTTTCCCATAACTATGTCTGAAACTAGTTTTTGAAACATTTGTACAATGTTGTGAGCTTACTTGTTCACCATGGGGTTGTTCCAGAATGACCAACATCCTTATGACCTTCACAGCAGACTGCAACTCCTGCAGGACATTTTATATCTCCTCTGATTCCTGACTGTGTCAGGATGTCACTTTTTTACTATCAATAGAAACAACAAGAAACAAAAGTTCAATCAGATATGTCCACTGACCCTGCATCATAATCTAAAAGCTTGAGTTATGGCAAAAATGTGTTTGTGAGGTTTTTGACCTTTGGCCATCCAAATCTTATCAGTTCATTCTCGAGTCCAACTGAATGTTTCTGCCAAATGTTAAGACATTCTGTCAAACCATATATTAGATATTGCGTTTTTACTCACAATGGGGACTGTGCGACAAACCCTCTACAGGAGCATGGTTAGGCCTATGTGAAAATTGTTTTCATTAATATCTCACACACCTAACATCAAACATGTAAAGAAGATAACCCTGCAATAACATAAAGAGATACCAATACATATAAAAATTTCCCACTTGTGTTCAATTTAAAAAGCAATTTATTGCACAACTTAAACTGCCTTTGGTCTACATGTGGCATTTTAAATATGCATTGGTATAATTTTCTTTTAATAAGAAACAATGTTAAACATGTTCTAATTACAGATGTAAAAAGCATTATTTGAGCTCATTTATCCTCTATGTTACAGATGCAGACGGACACAGACGAAGGGTTTTGTCCGTTGTCTGCATAAATTACATTGCCTACATAATTTCGTTTGTTTTCCAGGAGCTTGCAGATGCGTACCCAAAAGGAAAATGCCGAGCAATACCACCGGGAACCATGGAGGCAGTGGTGAGATTTGAAGAGAATAATTTCCATAAATAGTGGAACTTTTTAAAGAGTGACTGTGTAAGTTAGTGAAAAACTACCAACATTCATGACAACTACAGTATTTTTTGGACCATAAGCCGCACCGGATTATAGGCGCAATATCAACAAACGGGTCTATTTTCATACATAAAGCGCACCAGATTATAAGATGCATTAAGCGAAACAAAACATTCAGATAAGTCTGGGTGTTCCAGGGCCAAACAGTAGGTGGTGGTGTGGAGGGAATTCTATCGCTATCCAACAAACACAGAAGTCCAAAGAAGACAAATCCTAACCTATCTGTTATCCCGTTGGAGGAAAAGAGAAGAAGAGCAACCTTCGTTGTCCCTGATATATCACCCAATGGTTTGGTAGATAAGGTGAGCCTGCGCCGCACGGATCAGAGGCTTTTTCAGCAGACAACAGGAGCGCCATCTATGTTTTCATGCTGATTTACCCACTTCCATTGGCAGAATGGTGATGAAGTCATGTCCTGATTCTGGCACAGTTGCGTTCACATGGCATCGTACTGTGCCGGAGTTCGTGAAAGCTCGGATGACACTTGAAACTGATACCTTAGACCAGGCATCCACAATCCATTGGCGGATAGTGGCGTAACTCGCCCAGCATTGCCTCCTTGTCTTGGTGAACGTGTGCTCACCTTCTGTCATCCAATGCTCCCACGCAGCTCGCAATATAACACACAGTACTACCTATTATTCCGCGAGGGTCCTGACTACCGTAATGCTCCGACAATCCAACAAGCGGTGCAGCTTCATAACTTACCAAAGCTGTACCAAAACATTTTGACAGATTTTTGAGAACTGTGTACCACATAAAATCTGTCAGTAAGCACAACCAGAATTAATACATAAGGCGGATTAAAAGGCGCACTGTCGATTTTTGAAAAAAATTTAAGGATTTTAAGTACGCTTAAAGTACAAAAAATACAGTACCCCTCTCAAAATCAACCTTAGTATCCACATTAGTAATACCTTCTCTGTCACTGCCATGTTTGTTATTATTATTATTGACTTTCTTCTTCAAAAAAAAATCTTTACTCTTCTTTGTGGTTTTTCAGCCAGTATGTTAATTAAGAGTGGCACCCTCTGGTGGATTGATCATTCCAACGCACGGGAAACTAGGAAATTGAAGGCAGTGATGCCAAACAACGTTACAAACGGGAGTATCTATTTACATAGGTAAAGTGAGCATAAATGGCCAATAAAACTGACAAAGTTTAAGCCAACTGACAATATTGATGATGATGAAGAAACCAACTGTTTAGTATTCAAATAAGAGTAGTAGAAGGAAATATGCAGGAATTTGCTAAAAATTAAGCAGATGGCAAATATATATATATATATATACATAGACATACACAGAGAGTGAGTTGGATGTTTCAGAGTATGTGGCGGACCTAAGAGTTTGTGGTGGCAACTGTAAGTCACAGTGGAGAAAAAAGGGGAAAAAGGGAAGAAAAAAAAAACTCTGAACACATCATATCCTCTTGCACAGTAGCCTTGACCTGCCGGATGATCTGATAGAGCTATCGTTCATTTAATTCATATGGATACATGAGCATCACCCGGTATACCTTATCTCAGTGATGACCAAGTCATATATTTGGGATTGGATTAAGGTGATTCCACTAAAAGAGGATAGTACTGACAGTAAGGAAGGTGTGCAGACCACCAGAATGAATATCACCAACTGCATATCTGCTTTCTAACCTTCGCAAGTCGAAAACCATATTACCCATCACCATGTGAGGACTGTGTGTTAAACAACTTTAAATATGATTTTGCTATTGGCTACTTCACAAGTTAATTGCAGCAGACTGATGTACAACCAGCCTTTTTCACATAAGACACTGAATTTCTCAAAAGGAAAAGTGCAGGTAAATCCCAAATTAGGATCCTGACATTGCCCACACTGCCTCACTCAGTGCGTTTATATGCACTTAGAGAAAATCGACTTATTGCCTTAGTCCGGCTAATATCAAAGTTTTCAAAGCCATGTAAACACCTTAGTCGGACTGGAATCGAACCGAACTGGAGTTTGAGGAATCGGACTATTCGACCCAGATAATGAGATTCTTAGTCCAGCTATGCCGGCATGTATACGCAAACCACGCTTAGCTGGACTATTGTCTGGCCTGGACACTCCCCCTTCCGGAAATGACGAGAGTCACGACATGAAAACAACACAGTAGCAGAAGGTAGTAGCATTCTGCTAATATCATCGTCACCGAAAGGATAAGATCCCGGATACAAGCGGCCGAAATGAGTTTCCTCCGCAGGGTGGCTGGGCGCACTCTGAGGGACAGTGTGAGGAGCTCAGCCACCAGGGGGGAACTCGGAGTAGAGCCGTTACTCCTCCACATCGAGAGGGGTCAGCTAAGGTGGCTCGGGCATCTATTTCGGTTGCCTCCCGGACGCCTCCCCAGGGAGGTGTTCCGGGCATGTCCCGACGGGAGGAGGCCCCGGGGAAGACCTAGGACATGCTGGAGAGACTATGTCTCTCGGCTGGCCTGGGAACACCTTGGGGTCCCCCCGGAAGAGCTGGAGGAGGTGTCTGGGGAGAGGGAAGTTTGGGCATCCCTGCTTAGACTGTTGC
>JAPTYQ010000018.1:37741018-37754907 GCA_029814465.1 Ostorhinchus cyanosoma
CTGCTGCATCGTTGTCGTCCATATTCTCGCTCGGTGTTGTTGTCCTCCTTCTACTACGTCTGCTTCAAATCTGCCGTGTTTCTTTACTAATTGTTCTTCATCCATGACACCAACTGGAAGAATGCCAACGCTAAAGGGCATGTAGCGCCACCTAGTGTCTGGGAGTTGAACGTTAATAATTTGATTTTCTCGCTGTGCATGTAAACTCGAATTTCTCAGAAACTCCATTTAAGTCCTTAGCTTGATTATTGCCAATAGGTCGATTTAGATGTGCACGTAAACATACTGACTGTCACAGCACAAAGAAGCTATCATTAATATTATCACCACCATTGCTGCTAATGAAATACTGAGAGTAACTAATTTGAAAAAAAAAACATCCAGCATTAGCTTAAAAAATGACCAAACATTAATAATAGCTTAACACTACTTTAATTAATTAATTAAACAAATGAAAATACCAGCTTATTTAACCAATCATAGCCTCTTAAGCCTGGTTGCTCCTGGCACCAAAGGCAGCCACAGTTCCATCTAGGGATGTCACGATACCAGAAATTCAGTACTCGATACCGATGCCACTAACATTACACAATTCTCGATACCAAAGTCGATACCACAGTAAAAAAAAAAATCATAATTATAAGAACCCATAAATGTAAACAAGAAATTTCTTAAGTATTTGTATATAAATGAACATTACTATTGCCTCTAACTCTTTCATCCCTCTGCACTGTCAGTCACACCGTTTCCTGCTTTGAAGGCACAGATGTGATTGGCTGAGTGGTATCACATGAGATGGCTCTACATGCATGCAACTGGTCAGTGCGTTTCCTCATCTACTCTACTGTAAGCTGCGTTGGTTAAAATAGAAGCGCTCCACCACCGGCTGTAGGTCCAGGTCCATATGGGACGTCGTCTGGGTCTGGACCCCGATCATGCTCCACTTGTTAGTGACCGCTTGCTAACATTTCATATCGGCGGTGGCCCAAATGGGCCAGGTTGTAAATATTGCATTGGGCCATTGGACCAGTGCCAAGGTTGAGCCCTGATGATATCACATGTAGAGGGCAGAGCTGGGTGGTCGTGAGCCCAGTTCTGCCCAGCTCAGCTGGCACCCAGTGGGCTCACAGCCAGGCCAGCACAAACTGCATCTTGAGAATTATTTCCCAGCTAAGTCTACATGAGTCACCATCCAGTGCATCTTTGATTTAAGCTAGCTGACAAGAACAACACCCAGGTATTCCATGCATTCTTGGTTTATGCGAACTTGCAATTGAGAACAGTACTTGGACAGCGACTGATGATGTTTTACGAGAATGCAAGAATGGAAGAACAAACAAGAACGAATATTGAGAAACAGCCAGTGATGATATATTTTGTGGGTGGGGCCGAACTGGTGGCAGAAAGTGACAGTTGTAGTGGCAACAGTACATGGAAGGAACGTGAAAATCAGTAGAGAAACAGAGTAATGGAAGATAAGGAGGCCTTCTCCAATTATTTTAATGGTCAGTCAATGAGAGACAAGGTGTCTTACAAAGATAAGTTGACCATTAACAGTGGGGTGAGGTTTCCTGATCCATACACACTGTTGGGTCAGTGAATCATGGAGGCACCCAAATGGCCCAAGCTACAGTGTTTATATATGGTTGAAAAACCCAGTGTTTACACTAAAGAAAAGCTCAAGGCATACAAATCCTTCAATGCCTATAACTTTTGTTATACCTGAAATTTTAAAGGTAGGATTACCGTGGGAACTCGCACAATTCAGGGGAGAAAAATCACATGATGGTTTCCGTGAATTGAGGACCAAAGTGCTGCCTAGTCAGCAACTTCGACATAAAACGCAGCTTTACAAGACGTGGGCAATCATCGACAAGTCAACCAACTATATACTGACTGCCAACTGCACTTGCATGGCTGGGTAAGTGTTGTTTAATGTACATACTGTTATGAAATAGGCACTCCAGAACCCAGAATTCCACATAATTTCATCAGTCCAGTCGGTCCACAAATGGCGTCTTTAATGATGGTATTCGGTAAAAGTGAAGGTTGCTTTTTTAAGCATTTCTATTCTGACAACCTAAAACACAACAAAACATGTTTCCTCCTCTTTTCTCTCTATTCTCTCTGAGCTCTCAATTTACCTCCATTGATATGCAGTGTTTTTCTGCCACCATATTGTGTGTGCAACTGCTGTGACGTAGACTGTGACATCAACTCAAAAGTCCACCTAACTAGAGGAACACCAATTAAACGGGAGGGGGCCAAGATGGCGGTGTGCTAAGACAGACTTTTTTGAGCTCTCAGTACAACTTTTGAGATGCAACTTTTTCAAGTGTTTACAACAAAGTAAAGTTGAGAAATAATCCAGAGTCGATCTTTTTTCTTCATTTTAACAAGATCTGGAGCACTGCACCATTTAAGATGCCTAAATCTGCTCGGAAAGATTCCAGCAAAGCAAGGGACAGTGGCATTAGCATGTTTGCTAGTGAGCGCGACTATAGTACCAGGACGGGATGCACTGGCATTACAGTAAGTGATGAAGAATTCCCCCCGCTACCTGTCACTTCAAGTAAGCCTCTTCTAGCCAAAAGGCCTACTCTTGCATCAGATGATGCTGACCACACATTGTCCAACTTCATCAACTCAAGAAGTGACGGGTTTGAGGAAAAGATGGACGCTTTGCGTACCGACATAAAAGGGCTGAATGAAAAGATGATCCTCCTTGAAAACCGAGTGGAGAACTGTGAGGTGACTACTCAGAGATGCATGATACGTGTAGCTGAACTGGAGTCCTATGGGAGACAATGCAACCTGAGACTACAAGGGCTACCAGAGGTTTAACGGGAAAATGTACGTGAACAGGTAGTCAGTGTCTGCCAACAAGTGTTACCACCTGAAAGAGAGAAATTCCCCAACATTATAGACGTAGCTCACTGGCTTGTAAAAAAAATGCCAAGATGACCAGACGCCTCGTGGCATCATCTTAAGGTTCGTCTGCCACTGATACAAGGAAGAACTGTGGAAAGCTGCCAAGAACAATGCCTTTTTAAAATCAAGGGGTCTTCACCAAGGATTTGGCTAAAGTAGACAGAGAAAACAGAAAAACACTGTGGTCCAAGATTAAAAAAACATGAGAAGATGGGATGACAGCTTACTTTATGGGAGGAAGAGGATTCAGCAACGGTACAGAAATACATGTGTAAATGCAAGGTGTGACTGTTTGCCTATGAAGAGGACCACCGGCTTAGTGTATTATGTTCTTAAGTTCACCTTCAGTGTTGATCTCCTATGGGAGGATTCTCTTGATTACCATTTTAAGGTAATGTTTCTTTTGACTCAGGGTTATGTCTTTATATTTAGGGGGGGAAAAAGGATTTTGTTTGAATATTGTTTTATTTAAGTATATCTAACAAAAAAAAGAAAAATACTACTCAACTACAAATTTACTTTATTGTTTAATTAGTTTACTAAGATTCTACAGTACATTTTCTAATAGTGCTGATCTCAACATTGGATGTTCATTCTTTGAGTTTTAATCAAAGCATTTCCATTGTTTACTACTGTTATTATATCCCTGAACGGAGTATTATCATTATTATTAGTATAACGTTTTTGGTCCAACCGCCGCTACCAGAACCACCGCCGATGGATATCCTTCATATGATAACTTGAAATATATTCAGTTTATAAATTCCATGTTTTGCATATCAATAAATATCATGGAGAGGAAGAACTGATTCGATTTTGGACAATTTACCATTTCTATATTGCCCACAAGGGGGCGCTCAAATGTTTCAAATTACTAAACACTCATATCTCTGGAACTATTTGTCTGATTGACTTCAAATCAAGTGCAAATGAAAGGTCAAGACCTGGGGATGCCTCGCGTCATGACATCATAGCTGTCTGGGTAAGGATTGGGGGCATTCGGGGATATACCGCAAGCTGTCGCTTCCGACAGCTAGTTTTGTCTAGTTTGTTATTGCTGTTAGCTTTCTATTTTCTTTACTCTTTCTCTTCTATCTCTTAATGCTAGGGGTTTATGCAACAATCTTAAACACAAAGCCTGATTTCTTTTTGCAGCAGTTTTTCTAAGTAGTTGAGCATAGACTTTGTCTATACGCAAGAATCTCACTCTGTTTCAAATGATACTAACTACTGAAAATCTCAGTGGGGTAATTGTGTATGGCTATCTCATGGCACGGAGCACACAGCAGGGGTCGCTACTCTAAAAAAATAGGTTTAATGGAAATATTTTATGTACTGAGTGTGACCCAGCTGGTCATTTTGTCTGCCAAGCCAAACAATATAATGATAAAATTTATATAACAGGTACTGTTCATGGCTACAATACAAAACAGGAAAACGATAGTCTTATTTTGTCTACAGAAAATATTTTATTTAGCTGGTTGTCTAAATTTCCAAATGCCACATTATTGTTGAGGGGCGACCTTAAAATGATTCTGGATAGTACTATGGATAAATGGCCACCTGGTTTATCAAACAGAAATAATACTAATCTTACAGAAGTTATGGATAAGTTTAACCTAGAGGATATCTGGAGGGTAAAAATACAGTACCCTGACATTAGAGCATTTACTTTGAGCAATAAAACAGGGTCTAGTCAATCAAGAATAGATTTTTGGTTAATTTCCAAGGGTTTTAACAAAGATAATACTGAAGTGGATACTTCTCCCATCCCTTTAACAGATCATAAAGCTATAGTTATGAAGATAAATTTCACCACCTCTCAAATGAACCTTACTTGGTTTCTTGGTTACTTAGTTTGGTTTTCTATGAATCCAGCTTCTTCTATCAGCTAACTGTTTTGTGCTACGTTGAAATGATTCTGACAGCAAACAAATGGCTCAGAGCTTGAATCTCTACACCATGTGGGTTTCCTCTGGGGTTCAATGGGTTTAATTACCCTGTCAGTGCTCGAAGAGTGATGTACTTTTAGGTACTGATGAAGATTCGGAGTTGGTTCCCTAGCAAACTTCATTGGCAGCTCACGGCTTATAACACGTGCTATGTGCTAATGCTAACAACCGTGTGTGTTTACGTGTATTAGGACAGGTAATTTCACATTGTTCTGCTGTTAACTTGATATACGTTTAATAAAAATGAATTTAATTGACAGTAAGTGTTAAGTGATTCATTCATTGCACATAACTTAAACAAATGGGAGGGAAAAAAAACGTACATTATCAACCAGAACTCACGGTCCTCTCTCTCATGTAGCCCAGCACTCGGTCTGCTTTGTTCCCTGGTCCTTTTGAAGATCCCTGACATGATGGAAGATGCTTTGGATGATGGTCTTCCTCATATTCAGTCCTGGCACAAATGTTGTCACAGTCTTCCTCATATTCAGTCCTGGCACAAATGTTGTCACAGTCTCTGGATCCCATTCCTCAAGGCCGCTCTACACCTGCTCTTCCCCCGAATGGATTAGCCCAATATTTTTTAGCTAGTAGCATTAGCTAGCAGCGGGCACACAGTTATTCAATCAGGAACACCTGAGTTCGGTTATTATCATTTTGGGTGCTAATCTGAACACCTAGCACCTGACCAAAGTGTAGCCCCACATCTATAGTTTAAATTAAGTTATTTTTATTCCTGCACAATCCATTGACCATTTTAATAGACCTGCCCATTTGCACTGGCTTTTAATACAAGGGTGTGAGTTTTATTTATTTATAACTAATTATTTTTGTGTTTTATATATTGTTATTGTATTCAATATGTTTCTTTCTGCTTTATAATTTTTTTTATTATTATTATTACTATTTTAAAACACTATGTATTTTCCTCATATCTTTGTACAGCACTTTTGGGCATCTTTGGCTGTTTTAAATTTGATTTAGAGATAAACTTGACCTTGACCATGTACACTTGAACTATACATGAATGTGCATTTGTCTGTAAACTGTATGGCTGTTTTTAGTTGGGATGTTTATGCAGTATTCTTTGTCTCTAAACAGTGTTGGCTGTTTGTTGTTGTGATGGTCATGCAGAAAAAAATAAATAAATGAATGAATAAATACCCAAATAATTCCATAAATGATTAGGTTTAAGATGTCAAAGCATGCATATCACTGTGTGCGATAAAGCAGAGATAATTATGTAAATCTAGCCGCATGCCTTGGTTGCAGGCTATTTTAATAATGCTAAGCCTAAAGTTATTTTCAGCTTCGCCATACTGCATTGCTGTCTATGTAACAAATCCACAATAACATTATAAATGGACAAACAAATCTCATTTATAGCCTTTGACAGCATGCTTAAATTTCACATCACAGACCTGCTTTGTGCTCAGTGTTGAAGCCCAGTACAGTAATGAAATTGTAAAACATGCAGCTAACCTTTATAAGATGTAAGTTTCAGAACACACTACTCAAGAGAAGTGACTGGTAGCTGTTCAGATGTCAAATTCTTCTTCCTCTGTGCAGAAATGTGCATTTTGTCTAAAATAAAATTGTATTTGGCTACTTAAGTATTTTCTCTAAACTACCAGATAAGAGGAATATTCACTATGATGAACCTCAAATCAATATCATGAATACATTTCTATTATTTATCAGAGGATGGAATTTATTTTTAGCTGTTATGTTGATTATTATACAGATTTTTCTTGCTGAAGCCTGTTCAAACCTTAAGGTGCGGGAATTCATAAGACACCACCGAATAGTAATAGTTGTGACAGTTGATGTTGAAGCAGAAGGTGAGAAGGAGAGCAGAGTATGTGGGTGGATAGCACGATTTTATGGGTGATGATTTATGGATTAGTTTTTGAGTTGGCAGACTGGACTGTAACTATCACTCAGAGGACACTTTTTGGAACAGATGGTAATCTGCATGTGTGAATTTAGGAGCAACCTGCTTTAACTTTATCATTGACCTGGGATCATGCAGTCCACTGAAGGCCTACACTCAGTTTGGTCTGTTTGCCATCGGTGTGTGATGATGAGACAGTTGGCACTTGTTGTTGGTTGGCATATTAATGTTTTGACAGACTTTAGCTTGAGTAAATGAACACATGACATGTCCACCATGAATTGCTCTGCAAAATGTATTAAATAGACTTAAGAAATACTTAACTAGCAGGAAAATACTATGTTAGCACTGTAATAATGATGTTAAGATTGGAACTACTGGCAAATATTTTTTTTTATCATGTAAAGTGTACTGAAAACACTAAATACTGAATATACACTGGAAAAAATCTAAATCTTACCAAGTGTTTGTTTGGTTTTTTTTCATTTCTAGTCAAAATATCTCATCACTCTTCAAATAAGACATAATCACCAAAAGAATTACTTTTCAGTGAGATATAAGAACATATTTTTAGACAATAGAGCTGGAAAATCTTATTTCAAGAAATCTCATCAAGATAATTTTCACTTAGTTCGTAAGATTTCTTAATTTCTGAGAATAAGAAACCTTAAAAACTATGTTTTATACAAGCAGACAAAATGAACTTGATGGATATAATTTTCCCTTCTTCCATTGGCAGATTTTTTTTGCTTAATTCAAGCAAAAATATCTAGTATTTTTTTAAAACTTGCTCTAAGAGGGGCATTTTTTTTTTCCAGTTTAGTGTTTTCTTGGACTTAAAGTAAAGCTGCAGTGCTTGATATTCCATATGAAACCCATCTCTCCAAGCTCTGTTTTCAGGCTGTAGAAGAACTACCCTCTGTTAACAGTGGACTATGAAGGTGAACACAGCCCAGTAGCCAAAAGTCCATACTAGTGTCACACAGATGCTAGTACATGCTGATATATTCCCTAGTATTACATAGAAGTGGGTAGTCCATAGTATTACATGCATACGAGAAGAGGTGAAATTGGCAGGTTGCCAAGGTTACATGGCCCCAAACTGGTAGGGAATCTTTCAGGAAGTGAAATGTATTCACACCCTGAGCAGTGCCTACAGAAACATACATTCTCCTGTTTATTTATTTAAAAGTATGCTGGATATTAGTGTAGCTTTTGTGTATGTAGTAAATATTATGGGATTTTGGATGGACTGTATAGCTCGACAAGTAAAGTGAAAGTGAAAGAAAAGTGACTTCATTTTAAGGTGTGAAACCGAACAAGTCATCTATCTTTATATTTACTGTTTTGATTGTGAATAAGGGGAGAGCTGCGGTGTAGTGTTAAATTCAGGTGTTGATTCCCTCTGATTTTGGCTCACACAGCTTTAATATTTGGCACAACTGATGCAGAAGATAACTCTACATATACCTGACAGGGAAATGATGACACTGTAAATTCTATCATGACTATTTCTTGGTTGGAAATTCTTTGTTTTTTGATGTTTATTAATAGAGATGGGTAAAATGAAATCATCAGTTTAATCAGAAGACTATGTGGAAAGGAGTGCTCCCCTCGGGGGTGTAAATTATAAGGCCAGTGAATGTGGCCATGCAAGGCTCATAATGTGACTATGACTTGGCAACATCTTTGTTACAAACTAGGATTATTAAAAAGATGTCCCTCGGCAACTCATTATACAATCAGCTCAGGCCATTTTCTCCTTAAGCCTTTAATTAAATTTGAATGATTACAAAAGAACAGAACAGTCAACAGCTACACGACTGCCAACTAGAACTGCATTTTGCCAGCGGCCAGATGACTTACTACAATTTTTTTTTTATTTCTTTCTTCTACTCATGCACAGCTCTCTGGCATGCTTGTTGGTCTTAGTTATTTTTCTTTTTATTTATCTCTCTGTTGCATACAACATAGCCAGCACAACAGATATAGATAGTATAGCACAGATAGTAAGGCGCATTTCCAAACAAACTTAATTTAATTTTTGTCATAAGTCCATGTAAGAAACCTCACTGTATTAATACAGATGAGCCAGGTCTGCTATCATTTCAGCTTCATTTATAGTTCTATTTAACACCATACATACCGTGGCTCAGGAGGTAGAGTGGTTCATCCAATAACTGAAGGGCTGGCGGTTTCAATCCCACTCTTTCCTAGTCATACAGTTGTGCCCTTGGGCAAGACACTTCACCCTCCTAGCCTCCAGTGCTGCTACTCACACTGGTGTATGAATGCATATGAATGTTCAGTGGTGGTTGGAGGGGCTGTCGGCGCGAATTGGCAGCCACGCTTCTGTCAGCCTGTCCCAGGGCAGCTGTGGATACATATGTAGTTTACTACCATTAGAGGGAGAATGTGAGAGTGAATGAAAAATGGATCCACTTTACAGACTTTGAGTATGTGTTCATAGAAAAGCGTTATATAACTCTAATCCATTACTATTATTATTATTATTATTATTATTACAAGGGCAAACATGCAATGTGCTTCATAATAAAAGACAAAAATGATAGATTTACGCTGACATTTCAACATGTAAAATGTAACTATGGTTCTAATTAGAAGACAAACCAATGTGTTAACACCACTGCCCTGAGTTGGAGAGTTTTGTAATTGCTTTTCCATTGACTAGCTCTTAATGGTTGTTTACATGGAAAATTCCGTAATTGCTGTATGAATGAAGTGGATAGAGATGCTAAAAGCAAGTAAGGTCAAGGTAATGTTTGAATGGTAGTTGGTTAATGTTTTTGTGGTTATGACAGTGAGAGCTGAAAACTAAAGAAGAGGATGCAAAGAGCAGGACACACGCTTTGTGAATGACAATAAACAGCATGTCTTAGGAGATTGCACAGTCCTACATACATGTGAAATTCTGATCTTCTTAATAAATTAGCCTCATATTTTCAATGAGTTTTAAAGTGTGTTAATCCTAAAAGAATGCTTTTATTTGGTCAGCATTTCACTGATGTGAATTAATATTAGAATGAGTGATTGTGAAGCATGCTTTGGTCACACAGGTGCAAATGGCTCTAAGTGTTAACATTGATGCTTTAAAAAACACACAATTTACAAAGCCTCAAGGTTAATGAATTGGGTGAATTAAATAAATCTTTCTGGCTGTGACTCAGGCTCAAAACAATGGTGTACCCACATAATCTATTTACTTGCTCAAACCAGCATTTGCTGAATGTATGTTACATACATACCTAGTTACAGATTTATGTGTAGTTGAATGAAAATCATTCTTCAGTTTTATGCATCTGGTCTCTGGACTCCATTTTCATAAACAGTCACTGCATTATGAGAATCTGACATCTAATTATTTACTTCTTTTAAACCTATTTACTACTGTTGTTGTAGACATTTTTCACTACATCACTGCACAAATACATTTAGTAGTAAAACATGCTGTACATAGATCATACACTGCAAAAATAAACATCTTACCAAGTATATTTTTCTCATTTCTAGTCAAAATATCTCATCACACTTAAAATAAGACAATCACCTAAAGAGTAACTTTTCAGTGAGATATAAGAACTTATTTTTAGACAGTAGATCTTCAAAACCTTATTTCAAGAAATCTTACCAAGATCATTTTCACTTGTTCCATTGGCAGATTGTTTTTCTTCAATTAAGCAAAAAAATAAAAAAATGTTGATTTACGCAAAAAAAAAAAATCTGCCAATGGAACAAATGAAAATTAAGCTATTTATATCTTACAAGTTACTCTTTAGGTGATTATGTTTTATTTTAAATGTGATGAGATATCTTCACTAGAAATGACATAAATACTCTTGGTAAGATTTAGATTTTTGCAGAGTGTAGGTGACTTTTTGAGTCTTGCTTGAGTACAAGATATGTGAAACCTACTTTCATTTTGTACCCAATTTGTTCACACAACTCTTAGCAGCCGCTGTCTGTAACTGCCCTCTGTTGGTGCCCTCTGCTGAAACACTGTTTTTCTACCACTCGCTTTGTTTACATGGTGATTTATTGGTTTAGAAATCGGCTTGAACATCTATCTCTCTTCTCTTTTCGTCTTCCACAACACTTGCAAAATACACTTGTCTCTGGCCAACCTCTGTGGTCATAGGGGAAATTGGAAAAAAAAGAGAGAGAGAGAACAAAAAAAACTGCACTCACAAATGTTTTGCTGCAAGTATTAATGCTATGAACACAGCATGTTTGTGACATTGTAATTTTGAATGGTCTTAGTGTAACATGAAGCTTAAATGGTGGCCCTGTGTTTAATGTGAGCAAAATCCTCATTCTGAAAAAGAAAGATAAAACATTTATTTATCCACCAATGATAAAAGGAAAAAGACAAAAAGAATAGGTTATTTTTGAAGCAGTAACCAAGGTGAATGAATTGTATCTCAGGAAATTTTAGAATCATTACTAATTGTGAAACTTAAGAAATAGTCATATTTCTGTAAAGGTCTGAAAATGACTCAATAAACTTAAAGAAATGGTTTTCTAAAGCAGTAATGTCAGATACAGCCTTAATGGAGGTGCTTTGGAAGAATAACACAACTACTGAAAGTGTGACACTGCTGACGGTGGTAAATGGGTGGAAGAACAAGTGATGTTTATTTGTCAAATCAGAATGAACTTCTATGTTTTACCAGCTGAAGCCATGATGTGTCCCAATGTTTTTGTCCATATAGTTCATAAACATCAATGTTTCCTTAAAGTTTAATGGGAGATTTTATCTTCCGAAGTGAGATGTGAAAAAAGTAGATGGTTAGGTGTGTGAGAAAATTATTACTTATAGTCAGAGCACAAAAATAGTTTAGAAATTTAGAGGCAGAATATTTAAAATTATAGTCAAAAATTATAGTTAAAAACAAAACAAATCAAAGTTAAAAGTAAAAACCATCTCTGATCCATTTTGGAAGCAAAGACAACAATTTAAACATAACTAACCACTGCAATGATATTTATCACAATATAAAGCTACATTATGACATTTGTCTCTATTGTTCTGCTCAGACCCCTGTAAGAAAAGAAACACCTGAATTCAAAGTGTCCCAATACTTTTGTCCATATACTGTATCTACTATTGGAATAAAACTTTCTGAGATTTGGAGTTCTTTTGAGAGCCAGCATCTAGTTCCCATTACAGGAGCTGCAGTTTAAGACACACTTACATCAGCTTCAGTGTTCAACCGTGGTGTTTGCTGCACAGTCTGTGTAGTTATAACAAGCAGGAGTTTGGGTGGGACAAGACCGATGTGGATCTGCTGAGCAGAAGCAGAGACATGACATTAGTCACAGCTGTGACGAGTGTGACATTAGCTGCAGCTTTGGTGGATGTGGTTTCAGCTGCTGTGGTGGGAATGGGACTGCAAGTGCTGCAGTTCAGGAGAGCACTACAACACTGGTTATTGACAGTTTGAGATTTCCATGGAAATTTGTTTAATCAGTGAACGCAGCACCACCATCCTTTCTAGACCAACTAATCTTGTGTGGTTTGTGCTTGTGCAAATTAAAACCCCACAGAATTTTATCGTTCTTGAAGTTTTTGTTGCTTGCAGTGCAGTTCCATACTCTCAGGATGATAAGTCAGATGAGAATAAGGACAACTGTCTGCTTCCTTTTAACTGTCCTCTCAATCTGTTCAGATTGAGCTATAATTTGCAGATTATAAGAGTATGTGTACGTGTGTGTGAACAAAGAGTGGATTATCAATCTGTTTTATATTTGAAAGTAATTAGAATTTCTCATTTCTTTTTGAAGCCCCGCAGAAAGACGCAGGGTGGTGGTAGTAGTGGGGGTGACAGGTTAATTGAGGAATAATACCCTTCAGAATGATGGATTTTGGTGACTTGAGATGTCAGAATCCATTATAGGAAATTTAAATTTGCAATTAAAGTGGGAGGTTGGGTGCAGAATTCTTTCATTTTAATTCCCTCTTGCCTCCTCCCCTGTTATTATTAATGTTCTGCATTAAACGTCCAGGCTCTCTTTTTTAATGCTTTGCCTCTCACCGATCATCCTGCACTTGTTTTCCAAAATTAGGTTTAATTAATGATCTCATACATACTGTAAATCAAACACCTTTTTAGGGCATGGAGAAGGAGGATATGTCGTCGACATCTTGATCCTTTGTGACTTCTACACCATTTTTCCTGTGTTGAAAAGTTTTAGAAGTATGATACCTGCTCTTACTGCAGTCCAACTTGCCTTATGGGACGTATGAACTCCCTTTCACAGGACAGAATTTACTGGTGGAGGCTTACAAGACTGTAACATGATTTAGATAAGCAGGTGATTACTGATGGTTGTATTTCTGCCACATTTCACCTGTTTGCACAGCTCATATTCAAGGAATTTTGAGCTTAAGCTTAACTAGAGTCAATAAATTTCTCATGTGAAACCTTTACCAGCTGCCGCATTCGGAGTAGAGAGGAAATGTCCTGTTACTCAGACTCTCAGATTCTTAAACACAGACTGTACTTCTTTACTGATATATCAAAAACATGTTAGATTCTACACATTAGATTCGATTAAAGCAAATGAATGAAAATATATGTGATTAAAAGTAATTATAGCACGCTTTTCCGTTCCATTCTATGACAGGTTTTTCACCGTAATGCATTCACTGGTTTGAGCACTGTTGTCTTTGTGTCATAATAAACCAGATAAAAAGGACTGATATACTGTATTTGGTTATCATTGTCAAAACTCAGGGGTGAGTGAATGAATTCAGCATCCCTGTTTCCCTGTGAGGAGTATCTGCAGAACCAGAACATTAATGCCACTATCAGGCACTATATCACCAGTCAAAGTGACAAATGGCAGACAAGCGCCTCTCAAATATTCAGGGAGGATGGAGTAGTCCAGGGCTGGTTGTGGGTTATAGTGTCTTCTCCTATTTGTCAGTGGAACTCAGTTTCACATTTTGGAAGAGACGACAGGAGTAAAAGTACAAAAAAAAGACAATGTTCAGAGTGTGTATGTTTGTGTATATACATGATAATGTTTTAATGTTTGTCCAATGATTGTCTTATTGTCCTTTCTCTGCACTCCCCCCCCCCACCCCCACC
>JAPTYQ010000018.1:37755004-37768490 GCA_029814465.1 Ostorhinchus cyanosoma
CAGTCCCCCTCACTGTCGTAATAGGATCTGCAGGAATCATTCAAAGGCTAGATATAATTTACTGCTTGCCGTGCACAATACCCCCTCCCACTCTCACCCCCTTTCTCAATCGCACAAGGTGCCCTGCGGATGAACTAATCATACTTGAAATATTATTTCTGCTTCTTATTCCTCCATTTTATGAACAGCTCCTTTTTATGGTGCAATGGATTTAACCCCTGCCTGGTCAGTGGTCACACTCACACCAGTGTGTGGAGGGAAAAAAAGATGGGTGGTGTTGTAATGTGGGCGGAGAGAAAGAGACAGAAAAACCTTTTGTTTTTACATTTCTTTTGTTTACATGTCCGTCTTCTGCTTGTTTTGACAAAAGCACATTTTCCCTAAACCCTGATTTCTCCAAGTGATGACCACGTAAAACAATAAAATAAAGGAATTAGTCAGAGAACAAACAGTAAAAACACAGTCTGGAACTTCACCAACAAAACCATTCAAAAAGCAAGCTCTTTTACCCATAATCCCTTTGGTCTCTTTATCCAATCTACATATTTGGACAAGTAACTCTTCTCCATTCATAATATATACGCCCCAGTAAATGCTCACATGCATAATAACTAGTATTCACATGTGGATTGTGCTGCTCTATAAAAAGAAATAAAGCAGCAGTAATGGCATATTTGTGAAACTTTTATTCTTAGAAAATAGTTTGATCTAGTTTTCTAGAAAGGGTTTTCTTTCTGAATAATGAAGCCGGTTTAGTGTTTAGGGTTTGATGTGTTGTGGAAAAAAGGTGTGAACTGGATTTAATATTCTCTAAACCTAAAAGAAACCAGGCAAAATATAATTTTTTGCCTGTACTCGTGTTTAAATGGTAGGTTGAATTGGAAAAGCACAGAAAATTCATCCAAAATATTAATTCACTCTAGGAGTTTAGAATGGATTGTGATTTCACCTCAATCTACCATTTAATAATTTAAGTTCTTAGTTTTCAGTTTGGAAAATATCTAAAATTGAACTAACTACCGAGTCCAGAGTAACTAATCCATTAATTTTTCATTATTGTTATTATTATTTTTTAGAGTTAGACGTGACAAAGTTAGAATAAAAAATTAGATTCAGACCATGACACTGTTATCCCTTTTGTTTTTATCTGTATCTAGAAAACTAGTCTCATGTAGCTTCTGCTTTAAGTCATGCCGGTGTGATCGATGTATTTTGACGTAAATCAAGGGAAAGTTGAACTTATAAATAACAAATAGCATTTACTAAAATAAAAATTGCTTGAATCATTCACATGTATCATTGCAAACTTCTAAAAATTTTAAATGACTGGGTTTTGAGAATTAGGAGCAAATTGGGACATATCTACAAAGACTTTTTATGGTTTTGTGCCATCATTTTACCCCTTTTTATGTGGTTAATGTTTGGTTTTTATCGTCTATTGCTACTATCAACTGTGGATTACAAAAACCAACAAACCCAGGTCACCTTAGATTAATTTAATTTACAAATTATGCTTCTGTCAATTTCTTTTCAATATACAGGTTAAATCAGTGTTCAGATGTTTCTCTGAAGATTAGCTGCAGCTTTGTCTTCCTGTCATTAATAATTATCTGTACTTAATAATTAACCTATCAGCGTGACTTAAGCAGGAGTCTATAAATATCCAGTCTAAAGATGGCTACCACTATCTGCTCTTTGTTCACACTAGGGAAAATCTTTGCTTTATACTTTTTCTGTATTTTGTACTCGTTCTTGGTAAATCTATTGTGTGGTCAAAAAAAAAAAAAAAAACATTCAGAAAATAACAATTTCTTCTCCAAGGATGCATGACTCGGCTCAGCAAACAAAGAGATAGAGCTTTGTGAAAAACTGAAAGACAGAGAAAAAGAGTAAAAAGTTAAATAGTAAAAGGGAGAGAGGTAAAGAGACAGGAAGGGAAAGAGAAAGCGGTAGACAGAAGGCAGCTATCAGCTGTTCACTTGTACTTAGGGAGTACATTTACTTTCCATTGATTTCCAATGTTTTAGTCAATTTCCTGTCACTTTTCATTGCAAGTACATGTGATCTCAGTTTAGCTGCTTACAGGAAAAGGAGAAAGTCTAAAATGGGCATTTTAGAGAGTCTATAAAACAACTATTAGAGGCGTTGTGTTTCCATCTGCCAAATGTGATCAATAATTAGATTAATACTGCGTACACGACACACTCATTTTTCCTTAATATACAGACATTCATCAAGGAACAGGTTAACTTTATTCTATACACAACATGTTTATATAAAAATCTGTGTATAATGTTGCTATGCAGCCAGAAAAATACTCATTTTCAGTAACAGTAACAGTAAAACCCACAAACATATGCACAAAAGATCATACCAGATTAATTTATATATCTCCAGACAAAAACTGACCAGTCAACAGATGCGAGCTCTCCTGCAGACATATTTCCTGCCATTCCCATGAATCACTGCATTTAATGTAGCTTTAATACAATAATGAAAAAAAAAGCAGTTTTACTCTTTTTTCTTTACCTTGGTTTTGCTGCTGGATCTTTTTTTTTTTCAGTCAGTTTCTTTTGTGACTATTTTCTGTGCACATGACATACAGGTTTGATCTTTATTCTGTTCCTTTTTTTCTCCCTCATCTTTCAGTTTTTTCCCTAACACAAATTCTCATTCACCTAGTTTTTATTTTGGTCTTTTTTCTGTCTGCGGTCTTCAGAGAGCACAGCCAACTGAATATTCAGTTTGAAACAGCAACTCCAAACAAAGGGCATTTTTTTTTTCTCTAGCACATCTGCTTGCAAGGGAGACAGGGCCTTAACACCTGGAAGTAATAAAAGACCAACGCTAAGAGAGAAAATAAGGTAGGATTATTGTTCTGTGTGAGGAAGAGATTATGTTCAGAGAAAAGACAGGGAGGCATACGGCTACACTTTCACCTCAAACAACAGGAATAAAAAGCAGCCCCTGATTAAAACTGAAATGTGGGAAGAAAGAACATCTGAAAATGAAGCAGACATTCATGCCAAGACAACAAGTAGAAACCTTTATCTTAAATGAAAATAAAATAGACTACGATGTACCCAAGCTCCTGCTGTACTTTTACTTGTTTACGATGTCATTATCTTCCACTGCCTAAAATGAGCAGAGGGAAAACTGCATAGCATTTTTGATCAGACTCATTTGTTGTACTTTTCTCTATTATGTATTGAACATGTTGTAAATTTAATATTTTTCTGTAACCCAATTAGCTTGCGTTTTCATTCTGTTTTACAGATGAAGAAATCTAGGATATTTTCTCACTTTTGATCACAAATATCTTAGTTAATGTTCCGACACAGTTATTCACAACATTGTAAAAAAAAAAAAAAAAAAAGTCGAGAACATTGCAGAAAAGAAAGAAAATCTGGACAAAACTGGCAGTGAAGAGGCCTTACATATAGGTAAAATACTCTGACGAATATACTGTACTTGCTGCTTAACATTAAAACCCCAGGGTGCTAAAAAAAAATAAAAAAAAATACAAAGAAGTCAGTAAATGTGGCTCTGCTCAGGTGTATGACCTAACACACAAAGTCTGGTGGCTGATAACATACAGTGAAATCTAAATAATCCAGACAAAAAAACAATTGTAAGTGAGGAAAGGGAGAAAGCGATCCGACACAGTCTCTCTCTTTCTCATCGTTCTCCCTCATGTTGACTGGAATGACATTAGATGCCAGTGCTTGTTTGTGCTCTAATGACAAGTATGAGGGGACTGCTGTCTCCATGGCAACAGCCAAGGCTCAATACATCATACCTCGTTACAGTAGTCAAGCGGGGACGTTTGGTCAAAAATTAATATATCAAGGAAAGGGGAGAGGGAAAGTGTGTGTTGTGGGAAGATTGCCCAGTATTTGTTATATGAGTTTGATAACTGTACCATTTAAATGGTTGCCTTATTAATTTCAAGCTGCAGCAGTAGGCAACAATCTGAAATGGATGCTCAGTGACCTTGGCTTGATACGTTCAGTGTCATGTCTACTCGTGGAAGACGGTGAGGATAAAGAGGGAGACCAGGGGATAGGGTTTGGTGCATTACTGTGAGTAAGTGTGTGTTGGGTAAGGACGGGCCCCAGGCAGTGTACGCTGCAGATTAATTGTGTATGATTCACAATTGTAGGAAATCTACCACCAAAAATACTTAGACAATGTGCTCAGCCTCTACAGCATTTGACTGACTCCTGTCAGTGTGTAGGTGGTGTTATATGAACTCTACAGTGCGCTTTGGAGAATAAAGAAGAAAGAAAAAAAAATAAAACAAAAAAAAAAAAAAATGAGAGAATGCTTTTTTTTTTTTTTTTTACTTTATGCTTGAACTTTTTTTTTTTTTTTTTTAATGCTGTTTGTCAGAATGCTCATGGTAAGAAATACAGACCCAGTTGAGGCATGTAACAGCTGTTAGACAAAACCAAACACACACATAGTGAGTACTATGGGCCAGACGTAGGCCTATGACACCAGCCTCCCAAGAAGCAACGGTTTCAACGTTTCTGTCCGGTCGGGTCGTGTGCAGTGACAGCCTCGGAGGAATAAAAGCAACACTAAACTGACAAACTCAACGGATGCATTCTTCTCTGTAAACATAACTAGGGTCACCCTCTGACAGTTCGAAAACTTAAATATGCCATGAGCTGTTTATGCTGTGTCTCTCTTTTACATAAAACACAGTCTGGCAAATTTCTACACTTGAATTGTATTTATGTGCTGGATTTTATATTTTGAATCCTTTGGAGCAGGTCCATATGTTTCTTCTTCTAAAATAATGGCTGTTTAATTTATACAATATGGAAAGCTAATTTACAAAATGTGGAACCGTGTTTCAGGTCACAAGATAAGCCATCCTGAATGACAGCCTCTTTAATTGGCAAACAGAAGGAATCAAGCAGGAATCTGTCTCTGTAATATTCTCATATTCTTTTGGATTGACTACCTTTCCATGCTTGCTCATATGGTGTTCGCTGTGATTGGCTCCTTATTCATGTGGGAATAATGAGTAATTCACTCACTTGACAAAAAGGCCTCAGTAGGACCCTGTTGGATTTAATTATGGGATAATATCAGCAAGACAATAGTCACTGATGATAAGAGTCGTTCTATTTGTATGTAATCAATGTTTAATATTTATCATTCAACAAGCTCTTATGGAGAAGGCTTTAATGAGGACTTATCTTCACTTGAGTCCCACTTCAGTGTTTTCAGCTCTCTCTCCAGTTGACATTTACTGACCTCCTCTAGAAGACAGAAGTGGGCTAGACTGTTTCTCCCACAGGATCTGCTACGATCTTTGAATATATTCTCAGATGGAGCCTCTCAAGGGTTAAATTGTTGATGTTAAATGGCATGTTGGATTCTGCTTACTGCCTGCTAATTAGACCGTAATTACAGCAGAGCTTCGTGAGTATGTCTTTTCCAATTAGAACCACTTTTGTGGCCAGTCTGCATGACCTTTCTTTTAAAAATTCTCTACTTTAAATTAATGGCAGATACAAGGGGTAAATGCTCAAAAACACTTGTAGTCAACTGTCAAATTAACATGTTTATGAATACTACAGAGACTGACACGCCATTTAGGCAAAATCTCAATAATGAATAGAAGCTTGTTTACAAGTTGAACTGGAGCCTCAGACTTGGTATCACTCTCAGAGAATCAACTAGGGTATTAACTTTATATTTGGACATATAAACATGATATGGGTTCAGGAATCGGAGGGTGAAAATGTTCTGAATGTAACAGGATAAGTTTCTGGGAAAAAAAACACACACACACACACAAAAAAACAACATAGATATTAAAGGTTGCAGTACAAGGAGTACTTTCAGCCTCTGGGCATGTAGTTGATTGTTCTGTACAAATAAAATTAAAGGGAGCTGTGATTCCAAGGTGCGATCAGAGCAGCATTGTGACCCAGTCCTCTTTCAGCGGTGGTAGTGTGCCCTCCTTCTCACTGAGAGGAGCTCTCAGACTGACTGAGGAGTGTCTCAGGCATCCACTGCACACCTGGTCTCCATTATCTCTCCATTTCACAGGCTTGCACCCCCTAACAGGGCAGCCTGGGAATGGGGCTGCCTCTTTCATCTTCCCATCATTATAGCAGCCAGCCCAAGGTCAGGGCCCAGTCTGACAGGCATTCCAGCAGCAATACACAGCAACTGATTTTAGTTAAGACTTAAAAAATACAAAACCAAAGTCAGAGAAATATTAATAAGAACAAGTCTCAAAGCAATTATTGTATTAAGGATTCTTCTCAGGGTAGACATTCTACTCAAAACTATGTGAAATACGATGCTACACCTCAAAGCTGTGCCTCTTGCTTCTTTAACATCATCACCTTCCGTCAGCCGTGCCTTAAACCCAGAACCTCCTTTGTGGCACATGTTCTGCCTCTGCGGTACATACACAGACACACATTTGTTCATCTGTTTGCTGACAAACACGCAACAAGAGCTACAATATACTGTTGTCTTTTACAGTACAAACCTTGCCATATGAAGGTAGTGTTTACAAGTGTGTGTGTGTGTGTGTGTGTGTGTGTGTGTGTGTGTGTGTGTGTGTGTGTGTGTGTGAAGGGGGGTTTCATGCTGAGTGTTAGGTTTATTCTGTTGGTTTATCACTCTTAAATCTTGTCCGCTGAGGGACATTTGCAGACAGATCAAGGAGAAGCCAAATTCTTTCCCAACGGCTTTTTTTTTAACTGTTAAAGGGATTTAACAGACCCTTCACTGGGTCAGCCAATCTGTGAAACACATTTATGGAGAAAGGATACACCACCTGATGGTTCAGGTCTGACATGGTCCACCCATTATCATTTTGCATATGAGAACAAAATGAGGTGTGATAATTGATCTCTCATGTACTTCAGCTTACTCTCTCACGACACTATCAGCGCAGCTTTGGCAAAAACACTCAAGCAGAGCTCACCCAAAGCCTTTTTAATGCATCATCACTTTGAGGTTACAGAAATGACACCATGAAAAGCACTTTGATGTGAAGTAAAATTATCCCTTATTTCTGCCTCCGCAAATGATTTATTAAGGAGAAGAAAGTGGGAAAGAGGAAAGGAAAAGGGGAGACGAAGGATAGAAGAGGACAAACACATTCCCAGCACATATTCTCTTCATTATGAGTGTTTGTGTGTGTGCATGTCTATATGTGTGTATGTGTGTGTGTGGGGGGGTGATCATTCAATTACTGACTGCCGTCACAGGCTAATATTCCTGCCTGTCAGGGCCCATTCTGGCTCAGTTTTGGTCAGAGTTCTTCTGATGGACCTCATTTCCTGTTAAACAGAACCAGAAGGTGCTGTGAAAATGCCGACACCTGATCCTATGTTCAGGAGACGGGAAATGCTCCGGCAAGGCCCAGAGCCTGCCAAGACGCCCTCCACACCTTCCCCAGCATGAATCCCAGGCAGACAGTCAGTGGGGTGGAGTTGAGGCAGCTGCGTTTATGGGCCACTGGCTTAAGAGGTTGATGTATACATAGGGAATAGTTCTGTTTTTGGAATATAGTGCGAAGTAACGATGGGATCAAGCTATTTTAAATCATGAAACTCACGGCTATAATTCAGATGAAACTCAGTTCTCCATTTTAATTTTTTTCCCACTCAATTTTTCTTTGATCCTCACTCACCCATCATTTTATCTGACAGATTAGATTGAATTAGTTTGACCTGTCCTCAAGGCAGCGGTGTAATTTGCCTTTGACATTCATAGGGGAGGGAGACAATGTGCAAGACAAAGAGGTATGTGAGGGGGTGGAAACAGCAGAGGTGTGGGGACAGGATGTGGATAGAATTCTGTCGCTTTCAGGCTTGGCAGTCAAATTTCTGTTCTTCATGGTCATCTATGTTATTTTACCAGGCTGTCTGTCAGGGGTTAACCCTTGACAGTGGCTGAGCACCCTGCCCATGTGCAAAGCAGAAGAGCTTAGCTAGTTCTTTCATTGGCTTAGTCACAAATGCATCCAGTATGTCTGCAGTTTCTGCTGGTGACACACTCCAATTTGTAATTTCAGTGCAGTTCACAAACATTTACTTTCATTTTGCATAAGCCTTCTACAAGTTTACAGTTAGGGATGATGCCTGGCTTAAATTTAGCTGATTTCTTACTAATTTGCTGTGGATAGGACAGAAGGGGTGTTTTAATTGGACCTAGTGATGGTGTTTTTAACAGTAAACTCTCTCCTCTCTTGGCTAAAATGGGCACAGGATGCTCTGACTAGAGAAGGGAGGTATGTAACAGTGCACAGTGGTATGTGCAGTGTTGTGGTTTCTTCTCCTCTTCCTTTTCTTTTGTGGTGTCAAGTGGTAATACCAACCTTGTGTAAAACAACCTTTAGAAAGCGATGTTTTTTATTTAAGGCGAGATGACAGAGCCCAACCTCGACTTTTGTAGTCAGTTCAGAGAACCAAACCAAATTTGAACAATTTATTCCCGGCAAATGCTGAAAACTGATACTGAAAATGTTTGAGAACCACTACAAGACATTATTCCAATAAAGAACCCTTGGACCTCAGTGTGGTAACAGCACTAGGGTCAGAGTGTGCAAACAGACTCTGTGATATTCAATACAACAGAGCTGTGCAATGCAACTGTGCAATGACAGGGAACATTTTGCGGTATATGTCGAGTTGTGCTTTTTGGGGAATCTGTTCTCTGCATTTAACTCATCCTACATATTAGCCGCGGTGGGCAGCCACTGTGCAGCGTCCAGGCCGGTTCTAAGCCAGCGCTTCGGTCAAGGGCACTGGCAGGAGAATTAACCTAACACGTTTTTGATGGAGCACCTGGAGGAAACCTGCATGTGGAGAGGATGCAAACTCCACTCGGAAAGGCCGTGCCCCGGTCAGGATGTGACTTCTTGTGTTGAGGTGAGAGTGTAAAGCACCGTGGCTTCCATTATCAAGGCCTACTTGGGATATGTAAAATGTTCAGGAGAAAACTGATTTTAGGAAGCTGTTGGCTCCACTACTGACTGACATGACTGAGCTGCACTTACAATGATAATTAAATACGAGGCCAAAGATTGGCAAGGTATGCCCTGCACCTTTAGGCCAAAGGAAAATGGGTTTGGGAGCTCACATTGCCCCGGGTCAATGTTTGACTCAGGCGCTAACCCAATTTCACAGTGTGTGACTGGGCCTGGCCTGTTTCAATGCAGCATCAGAGTGTGTGTGCCATCTGGTCCAGGCCTGCGAAGGAAATGGCCTTGCTTTTCACACTGATCGGATTAGGGTGTTTTTAATTCATTCGGGATGTGCCCTTGCGTGTTAATTGGCTCAACATGGCCAATGAATCTTGCCTGATGCTTTGAGACAGGATGGCCTCTTCCTTCAACTCTTCTTCAAATTTAACTGTTTTCATATATTCTCCTCAAAGTTGGTTCATTTTCATTTAGTAAACTAAATCATGAAAATTATGTGTGTGTGGATATATATATATATATATATATATATATATATATATATATACTCACACACACACACACACACAACTTCACTTACTGTAGAAATAATAAAAACCTAAAAGTATAAATTATGTCCATTTTAATAGATCAGATGATGGCATACTCTGATATTTACACTATTACAAGCAGGAAAAGACTCCAGTAAAATAAAAGTGTAACAAATATCAAGAATAGTTGGTCTATAACTTGACTAGACTGTTCTCTTTGTAAACAATACAATAAAATAGAGCTGACATAAGTTACATAGATATTTTTAAATTCGTTTTTTCTAAAGGTGACTTTAAAAGTATTTCTACTTTGAATTTTCTTCACTTAAACTTAATAATGCATTCTTTGACAGTCTTGCATAGGACCATCTATAAGTAAGAAGTTCACAGTTATTTCTCAATATAGAATGTATTAAAAGGGCAGTGATACTTAAAATACTACTAAATGTCTAGATGTAATAAATGACATATCTCAGAGCACAGTTTCAGAGGCTGGATGGATCATTGAAGATTACGCTTTATATTAATCTACGAGCCATTACTTTTTTTTTTCAGTCTTAAAAGGATGTAGTGATAGAACTAGTTATAATTGAATAACTCTTGGTACAAATTGACGGGAACATCAGTTGGAGCTGATCAGTGTGTTGGTCAGTTTCTTCAATCCCTGCTCCTGCTGGTTTGAGTGGGAACAGTTCAAACCTCAGGGCCTCTGTGCAGGTCACTGTGTACGGCTTTTCCAGGGTTAACATGAACACCACATTTTTAGAGAAATTAAAACACACAAATAGACATGGCAGTGAAAGTGTGTGACGGGTAATTAACTTGTAATGTAGTAAATGTAGGCTGCTTAGTCCTCTTAAGTTCGCCGTCTTGAGCTCTAATTAATTTTGTTAATAATAAAGATGGTGTCTTTATTTAAGTAATTGTTGCGTGACTTGAAGGGCCTTTGGAGATACATCCATAGAACTAAATAATGGCATAGGACATCTTAAGTAGATACTCCTTAGCGGCCATAACATAATTCCAGAAAAGGAGTTATTTTGCTGATTTTACCATCAGCGTAATCATAAACAGAGCTTACTGTGTTCATTCATGACCCACAGATAATATACACTAACGCCCATAAAGTTGGAATAATATATTTGTACCTCTTCTCATGAAATAATTGTGACAATGTGATTTATTCTTGATTAAAATGTAAGTGGGACTTAGTCAAAGATGATCACTGATGTGTACAAACAGGAACAAAAAGAATTATTCCAGCGTTCTGGATAACAGTGTTTACACATATAAAACACAGATCTACAGCTTAGAACAAAGGCAAAGAAGTCCCACCTTTATATCGAACTGTATAATATTACGTCATATTCTCTAAACTTTGGTAAAAGTGTTGTCAGCGACAGCAAGTGATGGAATCTGAACACAGAAAAATGAGCCCAAACCATGACAATTTATGCTCATACTTTTTTAATGTATCACAATGAGCAAGAAACATACTTGATGAAATATTTTCAAAGGAGTATATTCAATTACCATCTACAATCAACTTAACTAGGACAACAAGGTTTTGTGACAAAAGTTTCTTTAAAAGTCTGAAGTTCCATGTGGTTTATGTATGTTAGTTTCCATGTAATTTGGTACAGTTTGGAAATCTTCATCATATAATTACAGTAACAAAAAAGCTAACAAGACTACAGTATAGAAAAGACATCAAGAACAACATTTTTGGTTTAACTTGCTCTTTTTTGTACATTGCAAGGCTGTTTTTTTCTACCCTCGGATGGGCTGCCTGGAGCCACAGAGCCATGCTTATGAGGCTCGAAGGAGGAGTAATTCAAGAAAAAAAAAACAAAAAACAAAAAAAAGAAAAACTAAAAGCATAAAAAAACATTGTGGCACCAGAAGTCACAAAAGGAACAGAGAGCTCCAAGTAACAGTTCATCTTTGAAGTTGGAGCAAATGGTTGTTTGGTTGTTAGTTTGGTTGTTAATTTTGGTTAATACGCTTTTTTAGTGTGTAACTGCCTCTTTAAGAATGACAGCTTTGAGAACCCGTCCCCTCTCTCTGTTATTAATATTCTTTTAAGATTATGTAATCAACAGAGATAGGGGTGAGCCGCCATTTGACTCGAGAGCTTTACTTGTCAACCAGAGACAAGCACAAGGAAATGAAACGGGTAGCAACATGAGCTGGGAAAAATGAAGCAAGCATCTCTGTCCATCCTGTCCTGAAATTTGGAAAATGTCCATCAAAGAGCAGAAGCAGAGGCAGAGCTGGAGAAAGAAAGAGACAGACAGAAAGGAGAAAGAGGCAGCTGGAGCCACTTAAGTTCAGTTTCATCTAAGGACTTTCCTCTCTGTCACACATGTCCATTGGTTCCAGAGTCCGTTCCCAATACAGCGTTGTCAGTAATCAAATAAGAAGGTGGTTTTAAAGCTGTTTTGAGCCTGCCTTCAGCTCCCATGCCCAGTTTTGGTGTGCCCACAGCCTCTCATGTCCTCATAAAGAGATCTCCAAAGTTTCCCAGAGTCCTTTTTTTTTTTTTTTTTTTTTTTTTTTTTTTTTTTTTTTTTTTTTTTTTTTTTTTTTTGAACCTTTTCATTCCTTCTTAATCTTAAAAAAAAACAAAGAAAAGAAAAACAAAAAAAGTTGATGTCTTGTTTTAAATATATCTATATCTGTATACAGGTACATGTTCGTTTTCACAGTGGGCAAAAGATGACGTCTACAGCAAAACCTTGTCTTTATCTCTTTGTAAATGTCCATTAAAATCAAGTATCCCAATGTAAGTCAGTGGATCCAGTTATCCACAGTAACGTTTTTGTGCCACAATAAAATATACACTTGTGTTGGGCACAGCTTGTAATTTTTTTTTCTTTTTGTTTCAACTGCATAAAGCTTTGGCCACATTCATATCAATCAATCAAAGTAAAAACTGCTCAGTGCTTCAGTATTTTCATTCCCATCTCTGATCATTACCTTGAAAATTTTATTTTCTAAATTTTTAGTTATTCATAATCCAGCTTGGTGGTTCAGTTTGTTTTGGTGTGTAACATAAAAACAAATAAAAGGCTAACAAGAAAAAAATTGAATTGATGCTGGCTCTTGCAAAACACACACAGAAACATACAAACTCACACACAGTCCATGCTGGCTGGATCTGATGTAGAGACCACAACTCGATCATCCACAAAAGAGCCCAAAAAGATTACACTTTGGAAACAAGAGAAACAGTATCATTGAGACAATGAATATAAAGAACATTTTTCACACCATAAAGTGGCCAGGTCATATTTTTTGATTTTGTTTTCAGCAATTCAAATTAAAGCTAGTGTTAATTTATGATAAAATGTAATATACAGGAACTAAAATAAAATACAAATACTTATAAGAAAATAACAATATATGTCTGACATTGTCTGAAAATGAAAATAAAGCAAAAAAAAAAACAAAAAACTGTACAACTTAGGGATTTTCTAAAATAAAGTATAAACTAACAGTATTCCATGGAACTGGACTTCAGAGAAATAGCAAGCTTGCAGACCAAATCTACTGACTTTCAACAGCATGCTGTAGTATTAACACCAAATCACACTGCTCGTAGCACTTTAAACACTTCTGAGATTGTGCCTTGTATTCATCAGGAAAATTATCTTGGCTATACAATAGTGGCCAAAAGTAGTTCTTCACAATTTTAAACATGTCTTGGTTTTGGTTTTACAAAATAAAAACTTTAGTTCATAGATTCATCGGTGAGAGGGTGGGGGTACCTATGCACATCCATTTCCATTGCAATAAGATGAAGTGGGTGACTTCTTTGGACATGAAAGCATCCTAACCTTTCCAAGGGACATCTTCAAAGAACCTCCTACTGTTTCCAGAAATAATGCTTTGGAATGAAGACGTCCCTTAAAAACCTGTGACCTGTTGTATGTGTGGAAGTGGCACCCTGTAGACACATGGGGCAGGTCAGTGGTAGCTTTATCAGGAG
>JAPTYQ010000018.1:37768525-37804845 GCA_029814465.1 Ostorhinchus cyanosoma
GGGGCAACCACACATCAGCAAAACAGCCATCATTTCCTTCTGAGATTAGTATTATGTTGACAAAAATGATACTAAACCTATGAGACGCATCAGTACCAGATGTATTATATACATTTTTGGTAACCACTATTACTTGCTTAACAAGTGAGCAACAACCTTGACTGGATGGAGGGATTTTCAGCAATGTTCCATGCCAGCACAAAATGACATATGGAGGTTACTTTGTGAAGCAACCAATGATGCAAAAAATTTACACAACAGTTTACAGTCACTTTAAAAATGAGAAAAAATAGATTGTGACAATTAAAAGCAATTAAATGAAACAAGATCAGTCCTTGCTTAAGAAAAATCCATTGTGATATTTGGAATGCACTGTTCTTTACAAACGTTATAGATCATTGGCTTTAAACATTGGTCTGTTCAAAAAGAAAATCGGCAAAATGTCCTTTGGAACATATATTCACAGTCTTCAAAGTTCCGTTTTTGCAACAAGAAAAAAAAGGTGTTGCAGAGGCAAGAAATTGGTTTATTGTTTGTTTTAGTTAAAGCTTAGCCAAAAGCAAAATGAGCATGCATCTAGGTACTCTTTTTTTTTCTTTCAAAATTCTACATTAGCAGCAAAACGTATGTCCTTGAAGACCAGACCTTATACATTTTCTTAAAAAATGGACATTTGAATGTGACAAAAAAGTCAAACAAAGATTAATAACCTCTATCTTACAAACTGCAATGGCTCTGTAACGGTGCTACTCCACAATGCAAGGACATGGGCCCTTTTTGGTTTTTGGTATTTACGTAAAAAAGCCACCTGTTTGCTTGCAAAGCAGCAAAAACGGCAACTCTGATGCGTACTCCTTTATCTTTTAAACTTTGTTTTCTTTCCTCTAAAAACAGCAACAAATTCTCAAGTATAAAGAAGCCTCTTTTCTCATCTTTATGCACCAATGGTGAAAGTGTTTAGTCTTTGGATTTTCTTTTTGTCTTAAAGCGTGAGAATTATTATTAGTATTCTTTTTTCATTTTCATTTCTGACAACAAAAATGTCAAAATGAAAATAAAGACTGTAGCCACACTACATGAAGAACAAAAGACCTGCTTTGTAGTGTACACATCTACAAACACAGGAGAGCAGAGAAAAATAAGTGCGAAGAGAGGAACAAGTAGAGTGAGAAATAGGAGTCAGACAGTGATAAGTGCACAAAGGTAACACAAATATTAAATAAAATATAATATAATATTTCACCCAGGATCTTTTTCATTTTGGTTAGAGCAGTACCAACCAAACAATACAATTTAAATAATTCTAAAAGAGGATCCTGCCTTGTCAGGAGGGGCATTTGGGTGAACATTTCCCAAGAAGCTGAGAATAAGACAGAAATAAAGTTTAGATAAATTACCTGTCCATAATCTAGTCTATTGGAATGACCAAGACAACATCAAATGAAGCGTCTTAAAGTTGGACAATACAAAAGCTAAATGTACACAAAGTTTTTTTTCATCCTACCATACTGTTTAAATTCATTTCCAATGCAACACTCTACTTAACACCAAAAATCTATCATAAATACAGAAGGTTGTTTTTTTTTTCTTTATCAAATCTCTTTTATCGCCTGTTCTCATGTCTGCAATGGTCTCCTTGGGTATAATGGGATTGCAATTTCCCCCTTTTAAAAAAGATTCCTAATGTTGAAATCAGCAAATCATTTACCCTTTTTTGAATGCCCAGAAACAATGCCTTATTATAATTTCACTGAACTTAAAATATATCACTAAAACCAAGTTCATTAAAAGAAAAAAATAAAATAAAAAAAAATGCTTATCTACCGTTGGAAACAAATGGTGTAAAACATGAATTTCTGTAACAGAAAAAAAACATCTGTGAGCTGTTGACCTGAGAATAAAATAGACATTACATTATTCTTTACTTTTGCAAGCCATTGGTATCTGAATGCTTAAATAGCAAGAAAACTGATAGACTATTCTCCCATACAGTACATACTGGCTTTTTGTGGCTGTGCTATTAAGTAGAAATTATTACAAAACAAAGGGACAACTTGTTGACTCATATTTCTTCAAAAAGGGTTCTTGGGCCATTTGTCAACTTTGAGGCAGTCCATTGCCATACAGTACAGCATTTCTCTACCATTACCCAAAACATAACTGCAGCAATCTTTTCATATTCTCATATATTAGAATGCATGTATTTCAGTTGATTTAAACAAAACAAAAACGACAAAACAAAAATGAAAACCAGCATGTTGATATGGGAAAACAATCCACTAACATTTAAATTTTTGGTTACAAGCTTTGGAATTGCAGTTAGTCTTTACACATCTTTTTCTGAAATTGGTTTGTATACTTTTAATGTATTTTAACATTGCTGCTTTTTATGTTTTTCCCATTTGTGATTTTTTTTTGTCTTTTTGTGTTTTTTAAATATTGTCCATCACTGAAAGCTCTTTTACAATCTGATGGAGTCTGTTCCTACACTAGCAAGATTACTACTACAACTACTACTGTCTTTGACAAAGCCAGGCTGCTGCGGCTCCTCCGCCGTCCTGCCCAGCCTGTCTGCTGACTTCTGACTGCTGTCAGAGTCAGACTCGTCGGTAAAGACGTCTGTTGGTATCGAGGTCTGAACTCCTGAGGTGCTCAATGAACTTGAGGTAACCGTTGAAGGTGAGGACACTGGAGGAAAAGAAGAGGAAGAAGAGGAGGGACTGGCATTGGGCTTCCCAGCTAAAGCTCTGGAGAATGGGGCCTGGGGCCAGGGTTTGCCGGCAGCTGTGGTGTTGATCGGGGTAGTCGAGGAGGAGCACAGGGAAGAGGAGACAGCAGAGGATGACATGGTGGCTGATGTTGTTGGCGGGGGAGGGGGGCTGCTGATGGGATGAGTGGCAGACTGCGAGGTAGATGCGGTGTTAGGACTGGGGAAGCAGGCTGAAGAGTGAGGTAATAAACTAGTAGCGTGCTCTTTGGCATTTCTGGCTGATCGCTTGATTGTTCTGTGTTTGTGCAATGCCGATTCCAGGTGTTGACTGAGTGCTTTCTCCCCATCCAACGTAGTGTCACAAGCCAGGCAGTCATAGAGACTTCCAGCCCCTGCACCTACGCCACCGGGGACACGCAGCAACATCTCTTGCAGGTTTGCAACAGACTGACCGAAAAAACAGTTAGATTTAAGGTGGGTAATAGCCGCTTCTTCTTTGTTGAAAACTGCTTGACACTTGCGGCATGCCAGTTTATACTGCACCTTGGGGACGATGTATTGGTCTACAAGGGATTCCACAGCTTTGCCATCCATCTCATTCTGCTCAGAGGGTACTTTTTTATGAGAGGAGGAGGAGGAGGAGGAGGAAGAGGAGGAGGAAGTGGGGGGTTCACTGTGGGGGTTGCCCTTTTGCTCCTCTGTTTTAACTGGATCTTTGGCAGATTCTTTGCGATCCCCCAAGGATTGAGGGGGAACTGGAGTTTGGCTTGCCTTGGGTTGCTGGATCTGCTGAAGCTGCCGCTGCTGCTGCTGTAGTGCCTCCTGCAAACTCTGCTGATATTGCTGGTAATGCTGCAGCAGGGACCCTGGAGACAGGCCCATCAGTGCTTGTGACAATGCTGGGTTGTAAGGGAAGAGACTTTCCATTCCATACATTGGTTGCAGATAGCCCCCCTGGAGTGCTCCAGGGATCTGTGGGGTGTAATATGGGGAAAATCCAGGCATGAAGTACGGCAGGAACTGGTTTGTGAGGAGAGCAGTGGGGTCTGACGCCAAAGCAGCCTGCAGGGCTTGAAGCTGAGCTGGGTCTACCACATACTCCATGCCAGGTGTAGGCATAGAGGTGGCAGGCACAGCTGTGTCAGGTTTCTCCTTCTTGGCGCTGGCAGCAGATGTTGAAGGGGCAGGGGTGCTTCCAGTTGATGAAGGGGTAGAGGGTTTCTCTGCTTTCTCCTTGGGCTTCTCCTTCTCTCTTAACCTCTCAGCGTCACGTTCTTTGGGGGGTTCAGGCCGGGAACTGGACTGTGTAGTTGAAGAAGAGGAGGTGGATGTGGAGGTGGGGCTTGAGTGGGAAACAGATGTGTTGGTCTGGGCTGGGCTGGATGCAGTCAGGGACGATGAGGAGGGAGGCTTGTTGGGCAATCCAGATGTAGGGAGACTAGGTGAGGGAACACTGGCACCAGGCATGTTCAGGAGGTTTGAAGGTTTTGGAGGAGTTAAAGCTGAAATGTTTTCAAATGCAGACAAAAAATAGTATTAGTGGGTATATCTTCTAAACACTAACAAAAGCAGTGTCATAAAATTATCTAATAGAATAGAAAAGCAGGAGAGAAAAGTGAGAAATTCATGCAAATGATAATGACCTCTTCTCTTACAAAATAAAAATCTCTCAGTGTGGGCTGTGTTTTCCTACTATGTGGACCTTGTGGTCCACAACTAAGCACACTGGTACTAAGACAATATTTACTGTATAAACTGTTTATTCAGCATAATAAAGTAAACACATCTGAAATGCTGCATTCTACTTTATAGCTATTTATCACTGAGTGAATGCCAAATCATGACGTACCTGAATTAGATGAGTTAAAGCTGGAAAGAGAGGGGCTGCCAACCCCAGGCAAAAGGACAGGTGGAATGCCTTGCAGATTTGGATAGGCTGACTGGAGATTCAAAGCTTGCATTGCGGGGTTATCAAACATCCCTTGCTGTTGCATGGCCTGCTGCTGCGCTAGTCCTAAAACTTCATTGGCTTTTTTAATGCGGTCCATCTCTTGCTGGGCCATAAGTTGGCGGACAGTGGCTGGGTCGAAGTACTCTTTTTCTTTATCAATCTGGCTACCAATGGTATCCTTCACCTTAGAGATGTGTTGCTGGGAGAAAATGTGATCACGCACAGAGAGGCGAGCACTATACTTTACACCACACAAAGTGCATTCAGTCTTGGGCCCCTCATAGGATGTCTGATTTATCCCGAAATGCTTAGCCATGTTCAACTTTGCCTTTTTCTCCTTGGCACGGGCATTTTGAAACCACACCTGAACCACTCTCTTTGGAAGTCCAATGTCATTGCCAAGTACTTCACATTCCAGCATAGTGGGTGTCCTATAGTCGTTAAAACAGGATTTCAACACTTTAAGCTGGAGGTTAGTCATCTGGGTTCGGAAGCGCTTTTGGCCAGGACGGTCCCCACTATCAATGCTCCTGCTACCTGAAGCTCCAGGACTTGGTGAACAGGGGTCAGCCAGGCTGGACGTCTCACTGTGGTCTATCATATTTTCATTTTCATAGTCCTTAGCATAATAGCTTGTTGCAGGGCTAACAAGCCCTGAGGACATCTGGTCATCATTTTCAAGGATAGGAGCTGTGCCCCCAGACTTAGACAGGAAATCACTGTTTAGGTTGTGCTTTGCATCAGCACTGTCATTATCAGCATTAGCTTCATCACCAGTAGTTGTGTCTGTGATTGCTGTATTCACAGAAGAGCAGTCATCATTATCAAATTTGCTATGATCAAAGCTCAAGTTGACAGAGGACATTGTTGCACTCTCAAACTCTTCCATTCCCTCAACTTTGATGGATGAAGGGCTGAGAAGAGCCCTAGGTGACAAATCCATGCCTTTATTGACTGGTGACATGGAGGAACTTTGCCCATCGCTGTTAGTAGGGGCCATATGTGAGTAGCTTGATGCATCTAGATGATCCATTTTTTGCATTCCCTCCTGGTCAGGTAACATGCCACTCAGAGTTAAGTTATATCCAGCCCGTTTTGCTTCATGCCAGTGACGAGAGCGAATATGTGCCTCAAGGGCAGTTTTTGCTTTGAAAAGAGCTCGACAAAAAGGGCACCTCCGATGCGCTTGAGCTGGTCCAACCGCTCTAAACTGGCCTTTTCTCTCCCTTGCTCTGGTATTTTGGAACCAGACTTGCACTACTCTCTTTTTCAATCCCACTTCATGGGCAATGTGGTCAAGCATTTTACGAGTAGGATTTGAATCTAATAAATACTTTTGATAAAGGATCTCCAGCTGCTCAGGTGTGATGGTGGTTCTGAGCCGCTTATCTCTCTGTGGCTCCTCCCCACTGTTTGTGCTATCGTTTTCTCCTGGGCTAGTACCAGCTTTTTCCTCTAACTTCCTCTTGAGAGAGTTCATGGTGGAAGTTGGAGTGGATGGGGAGGTGGCAGAGCTGCTGGGAATTTGTGGCATTGCCCCAGAGAGAAGTTGACTTGCCAAGAGAGGATTGCTGGGATCAAATAGCATGAAAGGCATGTCAATTGGACGATCAAGGAACTGAGGGTGGATGAATTGGTTTTGCACAGAGAGGAAGTGTAGTTGCTGGTGTTCCTGCCAGTGCTCAAATGAGGGAAAGCCAATCTTGCACTGCTCACACTGGTATGGGATCATCTGCTGTGCCAGTTGTTGTGTGGCAGACGTCAGGTGTGGGTTTAGGCTCATATGAGAGCTTTGAGATGGGGCCTGGCTTGTCTGAGAGGCTGAGGGGCCACCCTGTGCTTGTTGCTGGGAGAAAGAAGGAGATGAATGTTTGTTGGACTTGGACACAGACTGAATCTTCTCATCTCTCTGAGGTCTAATGTGTGCCTCAGAATGGGTTTGATGGACAATTTCCTGTTTGATAGAGGTTTGGTTCTCTCTTGGGTCAGCAGACATTTCTGGTAGCTGCTTGGGCTTCTCATCGTAGAGGTTCGAGGTGGATGCTGGTGATGCTGCTTCTTTCTCAGTGGATGGGAGATGTGAAAACGCTGAAGTGGAGGGTGGGAGTGGGCAGAGACTTGAAGAGGAGGGCATTGGAGTGTGGCAGGAAGACCCAGAGGGAGTATAACAGTCATGGGAAAGATCTGGGAAGTCCTCACTTTGGCTGTCATACTGTCCTTCCTCATCTTCATCTTTGTAACACAGCTTCTTTTGGTGTTTTATTAAATCAAATATACGCTGGAAAACCAGACTGCATTTCTTGCATTGGTAATTTAGGTTTGAGGTGCGGATGTAACGGTCATTTGACAGTTCTCGTCGTTCACCTTCTTTTGCACCATCACCTTGATTTTCATAATTCTTCCTTGCCTTTTGACGAGCATTTTGGAACCACACAACAATAACACGCGTGGGAAGGCTCAAAAGGTTGGAAAGCTGTTCAAATTCATCATCTTTAGGATAAGCATTGGCATCAAAGAAATCTTGTAACACTCTGAGTTGGTAATCAGTAAACCTCGTTCTGGATGATCTCTTGCTCCCATAAAATTCTTGTTTCTGAGGCTCAGGTGAAGGAGGTTTAGAGTCAACTTTTGTGTCCTCTAAAGTTGTGGTTGGTGGATTATTGAAATTGTATGGTGAATCTTTGTTGCGCTGCCTCTCTTTAAAAAGAGTGTTTCTGAACCAGTGCTTTATGACTTTTTGTGGCAGGCCTGACTTGTCTGCCATTTCTTTAATCTGTTCCTCATTTGGTGAGTTATTGATATCAAAATATTGCCGCAGGACCCTAAGCTGGTCATCTGTGATGCGTGTCCTTGGCCTTTTGTTCTGCTGCTGCTGTAGCATGGCTGGTGTCAGCTGTTGCTGATAGAGTTGGGCCAGGTCTGAGGCCAGGCTTGGCTCAACAGATGGTAACTGTGGAGGCAACTGAGTGGGTAAGGACTGGAGAGACATTGGCTGCATCATAAGTGGTGAAAAGAGAGGCAGATCCATTGGCATTGGGATTTGTGTCATTGGAACTGGTGGCTGTGGTGTAGGTACAGTTGGAGGTGTAAGCGAGGCAGCAGAGACTGGAATATTTGGTGTGGGAGCTCTTTGAGGTGGAGGTGGTGGTGGAGGTGGAGGAGGAGGTGGTGGGGGAGCTGGAGGAGCCTCTGGTGTAGACGGTCTAAGTGGATAGAGTTTATCATAATGCTCTCTGTATTCCTTGGCAAATCTCTCAAGGGATCGAAATGGAAAGAAGGCCTGGTGAATATGTTCCTGGTGACTCTTTAGAATAAGTATGTTTGAAAACAACTTCCCACAGGCTTCACATTCCAGTTTCTCTAATCCCTCAATGGGGTCAACCACTCTTGTTATCCCACCTGGACCACTTGATCCTGTTGGACCAGCTGTCTTTTTCTGGGCTTTCTGTTTATTTTCATTGTACTGAATTACTAACTCAAACCCAAAATTTTCCAGTAGGGCTTTAGTTGCATTTCCACGAGCATCTGAAGCAATCCTAGGTGGAGGTAGGCCAGTATCATGGTTTATGTTTATTGAAATGTGTTGAATGTCCTTCTTGTCTTTTAGCTTACTTTCTACTGAGTCTTTGTTAATATTATCCTCTGGTTTCTCAACCATGTCCTTTTCCTTCTGCGTTTCTCTGTCTTTCTCATTATGAGAGGTTGCAGATTTCTGTTTTTTATCACCCTGCTGAAGGAGAGATGCACTTTGTTGCAGCAATGCCATCTGCCCCTGAGCCTGTGAATGAGATTGTTGCTGCTGCTGTTGGGACTGCTGTTGCTGCTGCTGCTGTTGTTGGTGTTGTTGTTGAAGGTGGTGGTGCATCAGTTGCTGCTGTAAGCAGCTCTGCTGGGCTGAGTTCTTTAGATCTTCCAGCAAAGAGCTAGTAGTGGATCCTGCTAGACCAAGTGCTGAGTTGCTAAGGTTGAGCTCTGGGTTCAGCTGAAATTCTGCCCCAGGAATATAGAATGGGAACAACAACTGTTGCTGTTGTAGGGGTAGAAGTGCATCAGTTGTCATTGGGAAGTGCTGCAGAAGTGCTGGGTTGAATAGCTGGGACTGTAAAAGGGCAGCCTGCTGCTGGAGCTCTTGTTGAAGCTGGGCTTGAGCTTGGGCTTGAGCCTGAGCCAGTTGCTGCTGTTGCTGAAGCTGCTGTTGTCCTCTAGCAGACATCATGTCTGATAATTTATTCTTTTTTCCATCATGGTTCTCAGATGGGGAAGAACGGCAGCTCACAGAGGAATTCCCCAGGCTTTCAATGTTATGTGTCTGGCTAATGTGGTTGCCGCCAAGAATACTTTGAGCAGGTTGAGATGCAGAAGAACTGTGGTTGTTAGAGCTAGATGTTGAGTTGGTGGCTGGGCTTGGACTAGATGTTGAAGTGCTGATGCTGGATGCTCCACTGCTTAAATTGGTAGCAGTTGCAGACGTAGGGATCCCACCTGCTGCTTCAAGTTTGGCCGCTCTTGCTTTGGTCTGGTGTAGAACAGAGCGCATATGAATTTCCAGAGTAGAACTTTGGCTATATGCCACATTACAAGTGCTGCACTTGAAAGGTTTGTTGTCAGGGCTGCTGGTGGGTTCAGGCTGACCAGTAGTGGACTCCTGGAGCGCCCTCTTAACCTTGTGCAGGTGGGAAACTGAGTTATAGTGAACCAGAAGAATGTTCTTCTGTGTAAAAGACTCTTTACACACAGTACACTTGAAAGGTCGAGATGGATCCAAGAATTTCTCCATTGTAAAGTTGGGGCCCTTTCTGAAGGGCAAAGCACGTTTGGGTTCAGATCCAGAGTCTTCCTGCAGTGAGCCAGAATCACTACCAGTTGGGCTTTGTTTTTCCTCTGGATCACTTTCATCTCCATCTTTGTCATCTTCTCCCAGACTGCCATGCTCTTCACCTAGGGACAGGTCCCCCATTACCATAATGTCACCATTCATCAGTAGGCCTCCATAGAGCTGCTGGATATCTGCTTCACTCAGCTCCAGGTGGTTGGTTTCCAAATGTTTCTTCAAGGCTTGTAGCGTCCTAAAGCTTCGCTGACAGAGACAGCACATGGTGGCTGCCCTGATCACATGGTACTGAGAATGAAGCTGGAGTTTCTCCACAGTCTTGAAGGCCAGGCTGCATTGGTTACAGCGATACTTGTAGACATGGCGATCAGAAACCGGCAACTGGGGCCTTTTGTTGTGAACTTCATTAAAATGAATTTGGAGGGAGTTGGAGGATTTAAACACTTGGTTACAGCCTTTCTTCCAGCACAGAAATCCTGTGGCATCATCCCTCTCTGACTGTTGTTCTTCTAGAGGTGACTTGCGTGCTTCAGCCATTTCTGTTGGGAGAGACACTCCCTTTTCTGGATCAGTGTCTGATGCATCTGTGAATAAATAAGCAAAAAAACCCAACAATTTATTACATTTAGCCTACATTTTCAAAGTTTTCAATCTCATCTACTGTTTACTCAGTCATGATTTATCTTAACATTTGTCCAATACAGACCCAACGGATAAAGGAAATGAATCAGTTTTGTTTTTTAAAATCATTTTAACATAATAGGATACTAACCCGCTTGCTTCTTCGTATCCTCACAGTTTGAGTTGGCTGTTGCATGAGGGGTACTCTGGGACTCTCTGTCTACACCAGGTACAGGTATAAACATGCTTGCTGGCAGTACTTCAGTTGCTGTCACCTTGAAAAACAAAGCACAAAGGAATTATAGTGTTAATAATCAATAATCTTGTGGAGTGGCAGCAAAATGTTGTACTTTTGTTTAAATAATCATAGAAAAACTAAAGACACAAACAAGAGAACAGGGAGTACAGACTCAGGGACATACAGTGCAGCGCCTATAGGACGGATGATGACTTCTAGCTAAATGTTATTGTCAGGATGTTATTGTCAAATTGATTACTGTGATGAAGTGAAATGCATCATTCTGCAGAGAAGTCACAGTATTTCAGCTGGAAATGTTTACATAAAACTACTCATTTGAAGAATTGAGTCCAAATTGGCTGGTATGCTAACAAAAACCAAAGGAAAAATCAAAAGAAGAATGTCATTGCTGACAAAATGTATTTTAGAACTTCATAAAAAAGTTGTTTATTTTTGTGATTGGAACATTTTGTCTTGAGAGGCGTTAAGAATAAAGAACCCCTGTTTTATCCAACTTGGCACTTTCTTTCTACTTGTCCTTCTGATACACAATCATTAGCAAAATTTATGATCAGATTTTAAAAAAAATATCAGATAATACTGCATACTGAAGGAGGTGGAAGAACAAGGCTTCTACAAGGACCTGCTTCATCTTCCTTCAGTGAATTTCACAAAAAGGATTTGACTACACTTCAAATTCTACACTTTGATTCACCTCACCCTGTTCATCATTTTTAGTTTACTCTTAGCCTAACGAGAGAAGGAAAGCTCTAAGAGGGAAACCTCTTTTAAGACAGCATACTTCTGGCTCCACAGTCTAAGACTTTAATCAATAGAAAGTGTCCTTTATCACATGTTATTATTGAGCTTTTTCCATGCTTCATGTTGCATTTTAACGCTTAATAAATCTCAAACAGAATGCAACTGCATTGAGGAAATTCAAATTAAGCATAAAAACAGATTATTATGAAATATGCTGTGTAAAATGCATTGTATAAAATGGTGGTGGTTCTCTGAGGGAACCTGGTTTAAAACATGCACTGAATGCTTTGGTGAATCTAACATATGTGCCCTTTGCATTATGTCCATCTAACAGACATACTGAAAACATATATTACCTGCAACCACATAAAAACTCTATGTCAGACCCAAAAGGTGCAGAGTCATTCAAGCAAAAGTGAGTTTAAGGTTAAGCAGACATTCAGTCACAAGCTGAAGAGCGTACGATTAGTGTGGTCACAAATTCACCACAAAAACATTCAACTTTTTCCTTCATTGTTTGTGTTGCCTCTCTCCCTTTTATCTATTCAAAATGAAAAATGACAAGCGGAAAAATAATGCAACCAACATGGAAAGTCACAAAACAAAAAAATGATTTACATTACAAAGTGGACTGTTTCTAGACAACTGCTTCATTAGGCGATTAGAGGAAAGAGCAGAGGATCCCAAGGTCACTTTTAATTTGGGCCGCCTAATTGGCAAACATAGTTCAAAATGGCTATCATGCAGCCAGACTCAGAATTAATGAAGCACAAATATTTTCATTACCCCTATCTCATGCAGAAAGAAAAGGACACATAGAGTGAGGGAGAATGGAGAGGTGTATGTGTACATATGTATATGTATATGTGTAGACAGACACGGGTCGGCAGGAAGGCAAGGGAGGACTGAGTGCAAAGCTGATGTGGGGGTTGATGAAGGGCGGGAGAGTGAATGTATCATTATACATGCTTGGCAAGAAATAAAAGTCCCCTATTTCAGAATTAATTTGACTCCTCTCCTTAGACATGTGAAAAGAATAAAGTGCCTTTCTATCTGCATAAAAGGTGCCGGCTTAATACGTGTTATATTACCTCTGTTCCATGATGGTCCTCTTGTAGTAGTTCAGTATATTACTACCTCTATAAAAGAAATAAATATTGCCGTGTACCATACTAATGTGCTTGCCATTTACTCTCTAGATGGGGTTTGAAGATGGCTGGGCAGCAGACAGAGCAATGTTTTACTCTGTGATTGTCCAGCAAGCCATTTAGCTTCACAGGATAGAACAGAGCAAAGATTTGCTCTGTGATTTACAAGAAAACAGGGCAAATAAAATTTTATTTCCCCTTGATGAGCATTAAAGGAAGCAAGGAGAGTAGTCTCCCTAGCTGGGTGCACCAGTGCACTGCAGCTGATATAAATCTAACTTCAGGACTTGAGACACAAAGATCATGTGACTTAAGCTACAAACACTACAAACTGCACGTCTCTCTGTAGCTGATAGCTGAGATTTTAAAATGTTTTGTTCTTATGCAGCCTAAAAAAATAAAATAAATAATAATAATAATCTTACGTGACAGGATTTTGGCTCGATGAATAGAGCATTTGCATCTGCTGCACTTGAATTTCATCAAACCAGTTCATTAAATTTTGATTAAACTCTGTCACAATTATAGTTAGATGTTCATAATAAAATGCTTTGTTTTGACTAGAATACAGGTGATCATAGACATGGAAAAAATGTCAGTGTAGTAATAAATGAACTGGGAGCTAAGAGACCGGCTCATCTTGAAATCATTAAAAAATACAAAAACAGATTATGAGTTCCCCTCCCCAAATGACTGTGATTATAAGAGAGCTGGAAAAAGCTCTCTGATGATGGGTGCATTAAGACAATGAAAAGGAGAAGAAAAATATGCATCTTAAAAAGGTCCAATCATCTCCAGCGAGCCAATGGGATTGCCTGCAGCTATTTCACAATTAACAGCATTCTTTGTGTTTGATAAAGGATTGAATGTTGGCAATTTATAGGACAGAAGACAGGAATGACAATCGTGTTCACAGCTTGGCAGGCTTTGTACGGGGAGGGACTCATTAAAAGTGAGTGACTCATCATCTTGGTGGGTTTGAATCCTTATATTGCTCCCTGACCTGACCTACTTCCTGCCATCTGACCAAACACAAAATGTTTAAGACACAATCTGAGTCTATACAGCACTGTACAGTACAGTTAGACTTCATTGTACCGGCTCCATCCCAGAACACAAATAACTGTGAAATTATGACAGACACAGGACAGGACAGGACAGGACAGAATGGATAAAGAAATGACTTTTAAAACAGCTCATGCAGGCTGTAAACCACATTTTCATCTAATATGCTTTTCTACAAATTTCCTTGACTTATATAAACTTTGGATAAAGCATTGTTCAGTATTTATGCATCATATTTGCAGTGGCATTGGATGCTCTAAATAAATAATGTGGAGCTGCTATACCAGGATAATAAACAAAGGCTCAAAGATGTTGGAATAAATGGTACATGGCAGTCTTCCCCACATCCAGTTCTGTATCCAAACACTTACTGTGGCAATAAGCTTGTCCACACAGTCAGGTGCCACACTGTGGAGGTGTGTGAGGTGGAACTGCAGGTGAATTTTGTTGTTGAGCATATCCTGGCATAATGGGCAGCGTAACATGGGCTGGACAGAGTGCTGCGTCATCACGTGCATTCTGAGACGATTCAGGTCCGTGTTGGTGAATTTGCAGTAGGGACACTGGTACATCTGGCAGAGTAGAGAGTGGAATAGGGAAAAAGAAAAAAAAGACAAATCCACAAAAGGTTAATGGGACAAAATGGGCCTAGTATGTGTGCATGGTGGGCTGGTTTGTTGAGAAAAGAGAAGCTGCAGATCAGGAGGAAGAGTGGGGCGCCCTTCCCTTGAGCAGCCAGATCCCTCTGATCACAGGCAAGTGTGTAATACTGAGCACCGCTAAGTCTTGGCACCCGCTTTAAAGTGCTCTCATCTGTCAAATACTATATTGATTTTCCACCTTATACACAATTAGCAGTGCAGAAGCAGCAGAAAGGCAAACATAATTTTGAGAAGATTTGAAAAGAAATTCTTTTAATATAAAAATTACTGGTGAGATGACTAACTGAATAACTAACATTCATAAGAAATGTTTTTCACCTTTTTCTCTTTTAATTGATGTGAAAGTTTTTTAGGTTTATAATGAGGGCTTGATCATTTAGATGAGATGACCTTTAGCAAGAATCCTCTGATTAAAAGAGCTTCAAAAACACAGTATTTTATGCACATCTGATAGCATTAACATTAACAAAAATCTCCAGACTGTAACTCTCACCTGCTCCGAAGCACTCTTTTCAGCTGTCCTGGGACGCTTTGAGGAGAGAGGGCTCTCGGAGGCCTCTGAGCGAGAGGAGGGCCTTTTGGTGGGGACCGGGGAATCAGACTGCTGCTGTTCCAAGTGGCCGGACACTGCTGAATATGCACACAACCACACAAACACACAGGGATAAAGAGAGTCAAACAAACATGTCAAGACAAGGTGAGGACTTGGCAGCCTGGTAACAGGTCAATCAATAACACTGTGGATAAAAGGCTTGGGAATGTCTTTCTTAAATGTGATATAACTGAATTTAATGGGAAAAGGGCAGAGAAAGTGTGGTTAGCAACTCATGTCACCCCATAAAAAATACCACACACTTGTCTTCCCATGCTGTTGCTGCTGAGGATCACACGGCCAACAAGCTCTAAAGGGCTGTCTCTCTCATACAACACCATAAACTCCTAATGAAAATATTAGTTTGCCTCAGGGTGCAGCTTTAGGTTTCACACCACCACATATTTTCAGTCGACATGAGTTTCTAAACTTGAGACAAGATACACAAACATCTTGTGACTTCATCATACAGTTCGGAAGATAAAGTGATCTAGTCTCCTCTGCCTAAACTTTAAACATGTTAACTTGTTTCTGTGACAACCTTCATCACCTGTAGAATAGGCCATGGGCATTAAATCAAATAGTCTCTGTTACTACAAAAAGGTCTAAAAGGAGGAAAATGGACACCAGCTGTGGTGAGCTATGGACAGTATTTCATGTTTTTTTCCCCCAGTTCTCCACGACCTCACTATCAAGCCATTGTAAAAACCAAGGAATACATTCTATTTAATAAGTGTTTTTATTGTGCACTGACTGTACTTTGACATAGCTTTAAAATTTCTCTGCTCTTTGTTTCTGTATGCACATGAAAGTAAAAGTGGCAGCTAAGCCTTTTGCAGCGTGGTGTCACTCTGCTCAAGTGGCCTATGACAAAGAAAAGACATCAAGATTGGAAAACCTCTTTTTAATATCTTTGAACCTTTCACATAAAAGCTACTTAAGTTATGTTGTGTATGACATGTTTTTATATAACTTAAGGATTTTTTTTCAAGACATAAAGCAAGCTACAGAGCTAAAAGATGACATTAGACTGATGCTTTGTCATACTCGAGACGTCAGGCTACAGAGACATTGAGAAAGGTGAAGGTCTATTTTAAAAACGTTCCCGTTCTATATTGTCAGTCCGACTGTTTCACTAGCTCCTATGCTAAATCTCAGCCTTTTAAAGCAAACAGCGTGAACATTAAAAAATAGAGTACCTTTTCCTTTCTGTGTGTGCAGAGCACGGCCTCACACAAAAGCCCCTGCAAACCACTTTAAAAGTACTTGACTTTATAAAGAAAACGAGAAAGAGAAACTAAAGGTGGCACACAGAGAAGCATCACAGTTGAGCTCTCAGTTAAGCTTGGGCTCATAGAGGAGCTAAATCCACATGGAGCCTGCATGGGGAGCTACAGAAGCTCTACGCTTTGTCACCAGCCGGGAAAATTCACTATGAAACTTAAGGAGATGTCTTGCCAAACCCTAACAAGCCCATAAAGAGTTAAATTTGGCCTGATTTGTACAGTCCTAGAAGGGCAAATTGAGAACAGAGGGCATTTGTAGGGGAGGGGGTGGTATGGCAGGGGGGTCAGGTTAAACAGGGCTGACCACGCTCCTGCTCCAGACATTAAAATGTCACCTCCAATCAGGATGAGGGCAGTTGAGCTGATTACCCAGTGGGGGACCTGGCTTTGGACAGAGCAGCCTGCAAGATCTCCCAGAGACACTAGGATCAGCCAGGGAGGCCCTATTAGGGTCCAGTCACAGTCAATCCTATTAAACACATCCGCCAATAAACAAAGGGAATGTTAAACAAAAGGAACCTCCCATTCCCTGACATTAACCTCTCAGTCATGGCACTGTCCTCACCGATTTCTCCTGCTCTTCAACTCCACCTCAGTCTACTCCTGCTGGCCTGAACTCATCTCTTGAGGAAAACAGGGGCCAGTCATCTGTGAGCACTGTTCACATCTGCTCTCTGTATCCTGGCCTTTCACCCTTCCATCAGCATCTCATTAATACTGAATACAGCTATTTGACTTCACACTTTATTCCTCACTGATGTGGAACAAATATTTACCCTGTAAGTTACAAAATAAGAGCTGAGGAGACAAAGTAGCACACATAAAAAAAATAAAAATTAAATCTGGTGTTTGGCATACAAAAACATTGACACTTCATAGTGCATGAAATGAAGGGAAACAAATATTACAGCCATTACAATTCATGTAATTGACATAAGATAAGAACTGTAAATTACAAGAGTAAATTTTCATGCAATAATATGTATGAGTATGTAATACACAGCTGTAAATACATATAGTGCAGAAAGTAGTCATGGATTAAGTAGATACAAGTATCCTCTCAGCTTTGTGATTAAGAGGATAAACATAATTGATTGTAAGTATATTCCACTTCCATGATTATTTAATTAGCACCAAAGGGGTGAAACAAGTGGTTGTTTATGGTAAGGGACTGGAGAGCTGCAGAAGGACCCAAAAGAGCTGTATACGTCTGGATGCATTCCATTTCTATTTCTATTTTTTTTTTTTTTTGAGTGTGTGTTTGTGCGTCTGTCCACATGTGTACCAGAGGATGGTGGGAAGGAGGGGAGGTGGTCTGGGGAGGCTTTACTCAGACAGTCGTTCTCGTCACGGCCAATTAGGACTCCATAAATCTGATCAATCGCTTTCTCCTAAGGATCCTATACCCCAACACTTTCACCGTCACCATGACTAACATCCAACTACTGGATTCTGTGTTACCTTGTCAAGGATGATGAAAAAATGACCGAAAAATTGTAAAGCTGGGAATGAAATAGAGGTAAAAACTGTGTATTTTGGTGCTGTGTAATATGATTCCTAGCATGGGTACACACACACACACACACACACACACACACACACACACACACACACACACACACACACACACACACACACACACAAAAGACACACAAGAGTAAAGGACAATTACAAGAAAATACGTACCATCAAAAAGAACAGAGAAGTCTCTTGTTAAATGTGCTGTGGGTGTCAAAGATAGAGGCATACTCCTGTGTGAGGTTCTTAAAAACTACAGTAAATGTCAGTATACAGATCCCAGTAGCTGCTTAGATTAGGAACGTGTCTGATTCATAAAGTATCCTCGGCACAGACCACTATGGGGTCTCATTAGGTACAAATCCCCATCCGCACCCAGCCTCTGCTGACAGATACATAGGGTGGGCTTGCGTTTGAAAGCACAAAAGACAGAGCAGGAGTGGAGAAAAAACCTTAAGAGTCAATTAGGTGATTATTAATTCATGCCCCTTTTCTGTAAACCAGAGGCTTTTGTGCTGTCGAGTCCCGTAAGTGAATTGGACTTTGGCACCTTGTCTCACCTCCCATAGCTGGACTGTATTATTCAGGCAGCAAAGGGGCTGTCAGCACACTGCACCGGTCTCTGGAGCAATCACAGCCTTGTTGTGCTTTCAAGGGGAAAAAAGATGGCTGCTGGACAGAGTGACTGACACAGCACAGGCTGAATTAAACAGAACAGGTCAGCTGCCACTGAAGTCTTCCAGGGGTGCAATCACAGCTGAAATTAACCGACTTTGTCCGTGATGATATTTCCATAACACGCAACTAACGATATGTACGAAAGCAGAAGATGAGGAAAAGATTCTTGGGGTTTTGAAGGGGAATTCCCGTCCTCTGACTGACATGGGGTCCTCATCATCTCCGGAGCCTCTGCCCCCTCATTACCACAGTTCCTGTCTTGCCGTGGCAGCTTCAGGCCTCCGGTTGTAAAAGAAAAAAAACCTCCAAAAAAACCCATACCCTATCATCCGGTCCGTCCCCGCCACTGAGGCTGGATAACTTCACTGTCACTGTGCCCAGAACTACCACATTCTGCCAATCACTTTAAACTGAACCTCTCAGTCACGTTTCATCTGCATTTTCCTAAAGATCCAGAAGATCACACGTTCCTAAACATGTGTCCACTCAGCCAACTCCCTGTGAAACCTTTCACCTTCACACTGCAGCTTCTGACGCCCCTCTGCTCTTCACACGGTAGAAAATCCTTAGTCCTATTCCCTCAGCAAGCTGGCCATTAATATGGAGATGACTCAACTCCCCCAGTGCTACAAGTCATTTTCTTTTAATGCTATGTTAACAATACATGAATATTGTCTTTTCATTTTCCAGTTTCTATCAACGCTTGTAATCTATATCCTATATCATAACCCAGGACAGCAAAAGGAAATGTTCCACTACACCTTATTGAACCTTTTTCACTTATACTCATACGTTTGGAAAGGAAACTAAAATCTTTCATTTTAAACGCGTGATTACATAAGAGGTGTAGATAAGATGAAGGAATTAAAGACATGTAAGACAAAGAGCGCCTGTGGTAACTAGAAGAAGCGTTATTAATCTGCAGATGACAAAGCGACAGGACGACATGGCATTCACCTTTACAGGACACTGAGACTCAGCAGTGGTGCTTAGCCATTAGACACCTCGTGGCAAAACTCATAAACACTGAGCTTTCAGGGAGTTGGCTCACAAACAAGGACAATTTATGGCCTATTATCTTCAAAGACAAAAGGAATTATAATTTGAGGGATGACAAGCACTAAAAAGGACGTGATATGAAAATATAAACATTTTCACTGCTCTCTCTCCTGATTCTTCATACTAATTTGGACTTAAAAGCAATAACAAATCACCAAAGCACTGAACGTCTCCCGGTTTGGAGTAACAATAACATAAACTTGAATAATTTGATTGTAACTAACCATAAGCAAGCCATTTCAGCTTCATCTACAGCTAATATTAAATCTACATATCAGTACCACTATATGGAAAACAATCCATAACATTTGCTATGTCTGTAACAGCACAATGGAGAGCATAATAAAAAGCTGCAGATTGCAATGCCACTCTGCTGCATCTAGGGGATGCTAATCATCATGTTTATTATCCAGAGTAAATGTACCCGCTACAACACAACTTCTGCTTCTCCTCTGCACACAGCAGCACCATCTGAAAGGGCACATGTGTATCCTGAAAGACCCAGGCAAAAAAACAAAAACAAACAAAACACACACAGGCTTAGACATCCAATGTATTCAACACACCCAGCTGCTTAGTCTCAACTTAAGCTTTTTTACAAATATAATGTCGACATTTTAATAGTATCTTGCTATATCTTCCTGCTCTATGAAACCTAAAACAGAAAAAAACTATCACATTTGTACAAAGTAATCTGAGATGGTGACAGAGTCAAGTAGATATTTTACAAAATCTATGATGAAAAACTCCCTTGAAATTTTCATTATCACATAATTTGCTATTACGGTTTTAGAATGGTTCTGTCAAATCTTCTTTAATCATAACCACAATAATCAAAACAACATTTCCACTGTGGGTAGTGAGACTAAAGAAACTTACCAGGGCTTAATCATGCGTAAATATAGATCCCAACTATTATAATTTTAATTAGTTAGAATAACATGTAGTAAGTAAAAGTAATGTGCAAAAATACCAGTGTGCATTATTTGCACAGAGAACATGTTGAACAGCTTTGAGTATGTGTTAATAGAAAAACGCTATATAAATCTAATCCATTATAATTATTATTATTATTATTATTAATCAAATGATAAATTGGAACCTGGACGTCACCTTTAATTTGTGCTCCACAAAAATACTGTACGTCAGAATACACCCACACACTTGCACCTTAATAACACTAACATTTAAATTCATGCGAACACAGACAAAGTCCAAAAAAGGGTAAAAAAAAAAAAAAAAAAAAGGATTCACTGTCTTCAGTCCTACAGTAATTGTAACCACAATGTCGCTTTTGCACGACTTATTTTACCCTAATAAAGCCAAAATGTTTATGAATACTGACAGATGTTATTGTAATACAAACAGCAACAACAAGTGCACTGAACAGAGACTAATGAAGCATCAGCAGATGCACTTCTGCACTAGAAGATACAAAGATTGGATACTGTACTTAATACACGACAATAAGAAAATGTGCCGGAAATTAGTTGAAGAGCACTAAACACTGATCTGAACCATGTTTTTGTAACTGGTTCTACATCTTCTGAATAGTGTGCAACAAATAAATACAATCGTAAATGTTTTAATCACTTCTTGGGAATTGGCATATGACATGACATGACATGACAAAAGCAGCCTCTGCCAATAAACACAGAGACAACATTTACTAGGAATATGCTAACAGACTATCTGGAAAAGAACTGAAAGAAGGCAGGTACATTATTACAGACCTACATGTGCATTTGAAATCATCTGGGAAAATATGCACAAATAAAGACTGAATGAACTGTGATATCAGTGACACAGTAAACATCTCTGTGTTTTACATATTTACCTTGATGTAATTGTTTTGTTTTTTGGTCTAATATTCATTTGTCTTGTTGGTTTTATGGGTCCTAAACTGAGCTGATATTTATATTTAATTGAATGTAAAGAAAGACATATAAATCACCATCAGTCTCAGAGGACTACCTCCAAACCAGCGGCAGAATCCAACCCCCCCCCATCACTGCGCTTGCCCCAAACCTTCGACACAACATCTCCTATACATTTACTCTGTGTTAAATATGACAAATCACATTGTGGCCAAGTCTGTGGGCATATTAAAAATTCACCCCCTTCCCCCTCCTCCTGCTTTCTTCACCTTCCTCTCTCCCCCGCACTTACTACCCTCCTGCCTTTCACTGTGCTGCATCCCCATATTCTCAGCTGCTGCATAAATACACCACCTGCTTTAATGAAGGTAAGGGGCCCGCTCCTATGCAGCTCTTCTCTTCTGCTAGTGCTGTCTCAGCTAGGTGAGGAAGGTGTGAGGAGAGAGGCTCATGGCTCGCCATTTATACATATTTCATACCTTGCATTAAAAATGACCCTTTGAATTACTAATCATGAGAAATGATTCCTGGCTTATATGGTTAAATTTATATTTTCTCCTCACAGGATATATACTTAACATGCAGCCTCTTTTCTGTTATAGAACATAATATATTCTATAATGACAATAAGTTACACCACACTGTCTATGTCTGGAGGTTTGTGACATTTACATGTGTCTAAAATCATGGCATGTACATGTGGATATATGTATTATCTTTGAGATAAATAAAAAAAACAACAGAATAATGAAGGCATCTTTCAAGAGATGACATGCCGAATACATATGCATTTTACAAAGACTTCTGATGTACCTCTAAATGATTTTAATGAATACTGAGGAGCTGTGGAACAAGAAAGAGAAAACAAGATTGACAGTGGCTTTAAAAAGGAAGGAGCCTTTTTTCTGTGTTCGCTAATGCTGTCTGTCTGACAGTGACTGTCATTTGTAAAGGAACAATGTTGTGCTCTGTTCCAACAGCAACATGACAACGATGAGAAAAATACTTCAGTAGTTCTAATGATGGACTTTAGAAACAGCTCAGCCTCAGACAGTGGGAGACTGAGCACCTTTCAGATAAATAACAGGTTGATGCTCATACACCACTTACTAACATGCACACATCTGTGCTTACTGTACAAACATCTTCAGACAATCATCAGCCCAAACAAGTGCTCCACTGTTTACCAAATGCACTGCACGGTTTTTCCTCACTTTTTTGAACAATATAGGTTTTCTGCTCTCTCTTTGAATGGGCATTGTGTTCATCAATCGTCAAAAAGTTTCGAGCTCAAAAAGGGACCTTCCATTAAACTACAGCTGTCTACCTTTCGCTGACTACACAGCCTTGAACCCACCACCCCAACCTACCCACCCACCTTTTCACTGACATCAAACAGAACCTCAGACCTGGTTCCCTAATGCACATGCTATTTTTAACTAAGCGTTTCTAATAAGCTGCTGGGAAGCTGTAAATTTTTCATATGCAAGCACATATTTCCTTTGTGAAAACACAGAAACACACTTATTTGGTGATTAGCGACTGACAGAGGGGAGGAAAGGAACTGAATATGCTTGTATCAAATTGCATGCCTTTCAAAAAGGAGGAATCCTAATGCGAGGAGTCGTCTTCCTGTGCACCACAGGTATGAGTGAATTATTAATCGGCCAGCTCATTTTAATGCTTTTTAAAGTGCTTTATTTTGATGTGCTAAAACATACTTTTAGCCATATTCAGTCAGGCATGCATATCATTATTTCTTCCATCAAAGAAGAGTGTCGCCCTTTCAAAGAGCACAAACAACTCAGCCTCATTTAAAATAGAAGTTCGAATATCAAAGACATTTTACAAAGGCAGGGCTTCAAACACTGTGATGAAGTTTTTTTTGCTGCACTTTATAAAAAACTTAGGTATGCAAAAGGTCTGAATTGTTTTCCAGCTTTTAACCTGACTAGTGTAAATCAAAACATCCTGCAGTAACACAAGAAGTTAGACAAGTGAGAAGCATCCATCCAGGCCTGTTACTGTTCGGTGTCATCATTATCAGAAATCTCTTCTATTGGAAGAGAGATTTCTTAACCGCCTGTGTTGTTTTCTTAACAGTAGAATACCAAATAAAGTGTGAATAAAAAGAGAAATAGAAGCACATTTAATTTACAATGACATTTCTGGACTCTGAGAACAATCGGAAAACAAAATCATTTTGTATATTTATAGTTTCCACTGATGGACATATGCCGTACTGCACACAGAAAAACACTAAGTATGAACCTCTTGTTTAGAAGACGTGTCCAACTGTTTCTTAAAACACAATGTGAGGAGTATTAAAGTTCACTGTTTTTACTGCAACCACTGCTGCAGGAACCTTTGTGGGTAACTTATGCTATAGTTCCACAAACACAGCTGCTCCACACCTGGATACAACCACCATCAATGTCTGCATCTTCTGTTTCAAAACATTGTAAAAACAACAACGCCACACAGATATAAGTTGACAATGACTTCAATATCAGGATTTGATCCTTGAAAATGCTGTCCTTGCTAGAAGTAGAACCCATTTTCAAGGAGTCAGCCCTTGAGCAGAGATTGTTCAGACCTAAGCCCCTCCCCTCCCCCTCCCCCTAAGCCCAACCCCTTCACTGGAGTCACCCCCTTTACCTGTCAGAAGAGGAACTCAATTAAAACCACCCAAACACACAGTACGTGATATCAGGAAGCGCAGTTGTGTTGTCACTGTGCAACAAAGTTCAGAAGTCACGGTTCACATGTGAGTGCACACAGGCCCCTCTCACAACATCAGCTTTTGAGTAAAGACAAAACATGGGTCACATGTCACGTGAACATATCTATTCATATCTAAATTAACAGTTTGCCCTATGTGTCGGGCTTTAATGTATAGAAATCTGCAGAAGCGAGAAAAAAAAACAAAAAAAACAGTAACTAGTACTGTATTTTGGGAGTTCTGGAGGAAAGACACTGCTGCTGCTTCAAAGGGTCTCAATATTTTTGGTAAAATATGTGTAATTTAGTTTGACAAATGGCCTGTGGTTGAGCACAAGTCAAGTGCAGGGCCACATGTTTCCCGTGTACAGTATTCCCTAACTGTGTGTGGTATAAATATTGGCCTTACCTGTCCCTTTGGTGAGCTCCTTCTCCCCCCCACTTTCTCTGTCTTTGGTTTGGTCCTCCTGGTCTGTGGTGGTCTCACTAGCAGCCTCCACATCCTCGCTCAGCTCTCCTGAAGGGGGAGGGAGGATGGGATATGTAAATCACCACGCCATCAGAATTGGTGGAAGCACTTAAAGGGACGGTAGCGTTTTTTTTCTATAGGAGCTTGCAACAATTACATTTGCTGACACACAGTTGCAAGGCTAGCAGACAAAGAGGTTAGAATCTGCTTTCTGCTTACTGTCCTGTGGTGTCTGATCATCAATTCTGATGTGTAAATTGACAAGAAAACAAAATTCGTACACTATTAGTATTAGTATTATTATTAGTATTAGTATGTGTGTGATTACATTTACATTAAGGTTTTCCTCCTCCACTAAGAAAAAAAAATCCTGTGGTTTAAGATAGGCAGATGGAAAAATAATTGAGTAGTATCCCTCAAGAGAAAGAGCGAAAGACCTTTTACTAGACAAGCTCCCACTCTTTTTGTCACACACATGAATACAAATACGCACATACATTACTGTTCCCTGCTGCAATCTGCTAGATTACTTACCAATACAAGCCTCATTTCACTTCCTCTATCCTACTATAGCAGAAAAACATAAATATTTAAAACTTTCAGAGCCACAATTCATTTTATTTTTATGCCAAGTCAAAGGCAGAAATCCCTTGTAACCACCTTAAAAGCCTCAGCTCGATATATCAGGCCATTTAGGAGCATCGAAGTCCAAACAATGGATATTCGATAACACCACTTGTAAGTAACACACAGAGGAAAAGATGGCAAAAACAGATAATAAAAAGGGCATCAATCTTGTTTATTTCCCTCCAGTGCCCCCTGAACATCCCCTTTGCCTGTTAAGTTTGTTTAAAAGTAGTGGGACTTGCATGCAATAGCATTGATTTGACAACAGTAAACTAGGCCGCAGTCAATAGGCCCTATCAGTTATTACACAAGTCAGCTAATTCTCAGCAAATGTACTTAAATGCTCTTTTGAAAATGCTTTCATGCTCAGGTCTCTACTCTATGAGCTATTGATATATTGACAATGCTACAACAGCTACTGAAATATCCTGTTCAAGTATTCAGCCCTGCAGTCATCACACATCCAATCTTAGCTCACCACATGACTACCCACAGCCAAAACCACTTTTATGATGTTACATTATCCCCAACTCTCACTGTTTATCCCGTCAGTTATGAAATATAGCATTCACTGTATACAGAGTTGAAATCGTGTTCTCCGACTCCTGTATGTGTCATTATCACAGATGCACTTTGAACATTATTTGTGTTGCTTATATTTCTGAACTACATAACTATTCTCACCCTTCCCTTTCCTGGTGATAATTCTAACTCACAAATAGAAGATTCAAAGTATACTATTCCTCTCCTGAAAGGGTAAATAGCTGTATGTAAATAAGCAATGTTTATGAACAAAAACAGCAAGAAAATTTAGGATTTGTTTAATTTTTTTTTTTTAAAAAGAAGTTTTATTTTATTTTATTTTTTTTATTTTATTCCAATCTTTGTTGCGTATGTGAAAATACATGACTGCAGCTTCACAAGAATATTTAATATTTATTCAATATTCTGAAATAAAAATATATTTGTTAAAACTTGATTGAACACACACTGAAGCACTGAAGAGGTGTTTATCATCTTAATAAGGATTTTATTATTACACACCCACATGGTTTTAGGATAATGATATTTTGCTTAAAATGTTCCAAATCAGTACAAAACATTTTTGCACTACTGGAAAGACATGAGCAATGCCTTTCATATCCTTCTCGCAGATAGAAATGCTACATAAAACAGCTATCTGAGCAGAGTGAGTGGTCTGTGAATTCTGTTGTTTCATATTATTGCTGAGAGTTGTTTCTGTGATCTAATGATCCCACATTTAACTAAAACCAACGGGTGACTGGCTTCTAAGGAAAAGTGTTCCCTGGATCGCACTCGCATGAATACATTTTATTCTTTTATTTTTAACCGTGTTTCGAGTATGTTTCCAAGGCAACCCATGAATTTCATCCAGTGCAGACCATCCGGTGCTGGGCAGGCAGATCTTAAACGTTACCAGAAAACCAAAGATCTGCAGCCGAGTCCCAGAATCCCATCTAACTCCTGCTTGTGTAAATCTCCGCAACTCTGTGAGAATTAGGATACTGTACAGCTGCACAGGTGCTCAGATTACAAAATAATCCTTAGGTAAATTTTTTCACCTTTAAAAACGGGGCAAGGTGTCATTTCTTAGCATGTGACAGTCGATGTGAGAGTAATTCCCCACCTACACATGAACACACACTTTATGCTTAACACACGACACCTTTTGTGCTCAAATATTACTGTGATAGGCAGCTAACATTGGAATGCTATTCAGCTTCCCTGTACCCACCCCCAATAATCTACATGTTCATATCTGCATAGACTCTTTCCTCCCTCATGTTTTCAGCACTTTTTTATTATTTTTTTTATTTAGACATTAAATCAACATACGACACTTTCGGCACACACATCACAGAACACCATCCATAATTTATGCATGCAGAGATTCAGACATTTAATTCAAGGAGCAGCGTTACATCTTTAAGTGGCAAATAGCTTTGCCTATTCCTCATCTCATCTCCAACAGTATTACAGAATGATTAAAGTCAGGCCGACCATAATTAATGAAAGGTCATGAGTGGCCTAAGAGTAGGATGCAAATGGAAGAGACACTAAAACTGTAGCCATAGATTTAACTCTGAAAATAGATGAGGAGAAGCACTCAAAGCTATGGCAGCAGGCCATTTCTAACCCAAATCTCAGAGATGTAAAGGACAATAGCCTGAAGGTTGTCTTCTAATTAATTGTCTTCATTAACCATCCTAATACAATGATATGAAACAGTTCCATTAATCTAATCATGCAAGCTGAATAAGCCCATTGCCGACACAGAGATTACACTCATCTGTTCTGAGCATATAAATATCAGCTTTGGTCTGCCAGTCACTCAGTGGGGACAGTCCATGGGCTCCCTGTTCCACTATATCACAGACATACACACAAGTCCACCCACAGATGTGGGCACACACACACACACACGCACACACACTCCCAAGATCTCGCCGCTCAGCAGTCCTCCCCTCTTGTGTTTGCTCGCCAATGAGTGCAGAGGCTTAATCGGGCCCATAGGTGTCACTCTATACAAGCTGGGAGAGAGCAACTTGCTCACACACATTAATGAGGTGCGGGGGAAGGGGCCGAGCAGCAACAGACAGAAACACGCAGGGAAGGGGAAAGGGAAGAAATATGTGGAGATGACAAAAGCAGATGCTATGCAAGAGGCGTCCAGTGAAGATGAGACACTGAAAACGGCAAGATTACCTTCAGATGAGAGAGACCAGCCTTCCTTTCCCCTGAAGAGCAGTGATTACACTAATGCTAATCAGACTGACAAGCACAAACGGCCTAATAAATAATTGATGGTAACCACTGCACTTTCCAGTATTCCTTCCCAGACTGTAGAGAAGAGCAGCAGCAAGTAATAATAGTCACTCTAGATATCTTTCACTAGGTCAGGCTCCTCCTCCATCCTCGGCCTCAGCAGAATACAGTTCTAAGATGATAACTGCCTTTCTTAAAAAACTGAAATCCGGTCCTACCTGAGAATGGCTCCAGTGTTCCTCAAACAGTAATGACAGTCTGCTTTTTTTTATGTCGTATATAGAATATTTCAGTCTTGTCTTTCTCTGTTGCCTTTCCAAAGTCCTGAAGAACCAGCGCGGGGGCTGAGCTGAGCTTCTCCCTCTCCCCGGCTCTCGAGTACTGGGAGCGAGGGCTGAGCTCTCCCTCTCTCTGGGCTCCTGTGTGGAACTGTGTGTCTAAGCTCTCATTACTCTCATTATGATTATTGAGGCTGTTGTTATCATTTTAACCAGGTGTCACAGGACTGCACTGTAAATCAGAGGTGTGCTTCTCCTGCTTTATCCAGGGCCGGACAGCTTCCTTTTCTTTAACGCTGCACTGTCGGATAAAAAGCAATCTTATTTCACACTTCACAGACTCTATCTTTCTCCCCTACTTCTTCTTTTAAAAATCCCCCTCTTGCTCCCCCCCCATCATCCCTTGCACCCCTTCCTTATATCAAAGTTGGCCTGACTCTGGACTAGAGGGTGCAAAATGAAAGTGACAGGAGGGTACCATGGGACAATGAGACACAGGACCCATGCTGAGGGCTTTCAAGCATTGTCCGCTCTTCATATCAGCACCTCTGTGCCCCATACGCAAGACCCCCCCTTTAAAACACAACACACAGGGAAACACTCCCCCTGCTCATACCCCCCCCCCCACTCCTGACACACACATTCACAAGCTTTCCCCCTTATGTCCTCACAAGCTACCTCTCATAAAACCACAACAGAGCAAAACATGCCCTCAACCGAGCCCCAGACAAGAGTGACTTTTGCTTATGAACAGCCAATAAACCACAACACAGCATTATCAGTAACTATATGGGCCACTGCACTGCAAAGCATATAGCGGTGTTAAAATGCGTACACGTGTTATGCTGTGCAAAATTGCATTCAAAATGACTTGCACAACATTCATTATATGTCTGATGATTATCATTATGACTTACAATTCAATTTAGTTTTATGGACCTCAGCTTTTAAAATTAAATGGATGCAAGTCCAGTAAAAACACAAAGAAAAACATTACACATCAGAATTAATGTCAGAAAACACATTTCCTGAACAAAATGGCACTGCACACATGCACACAAAATGAAAGTGTATCTGTCCCTGTACTCTTCTTTTCTCACTTATGCTATTCTCTCACTCCCCCCTCCCACACACTTTCACATTTTGAAAGGAGAAAAAAAAAAAAAAAAACAGAGTAAACTACCTCAGCGCTGCTGATCGGAGTTACGTGTTAGATTCCTGACCTGTGTATGGGGGGACACGCTGGCCTCTCCCTGCTGGCCCTGCTGTGACCTCGGGATCTAAATGTGAATGAATACTTTGTGTCTCCATGGGGCTAAGGGCAGGAGGAGAAGGCGGGGGGGTGACAGAAGAGGCGGAGGTGCAGCAGATGGAGGAGGGGTACGGGGTTAGGGCAGCTAATAACTAAAAAAACTTTAAACGGCGAGTTAATCACAAACAGCAGTGATAGCTCACACTGCCTTAGAACAATATCACAGCAACCCCTCCTCCACTACTTCTGGTCTCTCCCAGCGGTGCCTGCTCATCAGTCCGACCTCATAGGTCTTCCACAAAACACTTAATTTGATCCTCTTTGCCTTTCAAACTCGCTGGTCATTTTAAGGAAGCCTCAGCACCTTCAGGCCCCAGAAAAAGTCACAAGCAAGAGTCATTTCTGTCTTCTATGACATTGGCATCCTTTTACTAAGAAAGAAAAAAAAAATCATACATACATGTTACACACAACTAATTTGACTTTTTCTAGTCTTAATACTTAGCAAATTAGGAACTGTTATTGAGCTCTTCTTATTAAATATTTCCCTAAAGCGTTATCTCCTGGGAAATTCTACTAATTAGAAATACTTTTTGTGGTAATGGCATGTTTAGATACATTACAAATAAAGAGAAAAAGGCAATTGCCGCTCTACTTCTCATCTTTGTGTTTTACTTTTGTGATGAAAGGGAGGAAGATCTAGGTTAATGTGGCTGCACAGGGAGTGAGCATTCAGGGACTGCTCACTCTTCTGCCCCAGCTGACACACACACACACACACATACGCACACACACACACACACACAACACTGTGACTTGTCCGGGATGATGGCCGCTCTCTAACACATATTAAGTCCACAATGGAAGATGCAGGCTGTACTTTTCCCAGCTAGGATGGTGGGCTAAAAGCCTGTATAGGGGGCAAAAACATCACTGGCCAGTACTCTTCCATCTACTCTGCCTGAGGGACATTGTCGGGCACAAAGAATCACTCTCCTCTCTACAACCCCCCGCCATGCATTTATGCTTATCGTCTTCCACTGCTGCCTCCTCTTAAATCAACCTCCTTTTATTAAAGCATCTTCTTCTTTCTCCTCCAGCTCACACTACAATGCCTTCACCTATTTGCAGCTATTCAAAGGGACCCAACAGAAATGGGGTGGGATGACAGAGTGTGGGGGTGGCTGAAGGGGTGTGTGAAAAAAAAAAAATGCATCACCACTGTCATGAAGGGCAATCACATCAGCTCCGAAATATTCACCAGTGGGTTGGAAAATGCGATGGTACAGTTATGACAGGCGAACAGGCGACTCCCCCCTCTCTAGCCCACAGTCCCCCGCCCCTCTCTCCATCAGGGCGGAAGCATGGTGGACACTCTGAATATGTATAACCCGGAAAATGTATTGATTTTTCATTTGGCAAAAAAGGGACACAAAAATCACATAACCTGAAACTGTCATAGCTCTTTTGTTCATAGCTCATCTCTCCTGATGTTTGGCTTTTGCCACAAACTCTCTTTAATTACCAGGTACAGTGAGCTTCAGAGCCTTTCTCCACAGAGACACAGCCACATACAGCCTGCTGGGCTTAACAAGACAGCCCACATCTATTATATATGACATACACCCAGCAGCTTTTGTTTCATATCTGACTAATAAGCGCACTGAATATGACTATACCCACAGTTTGTTTTGTTATTATACATTAGATATACTGCAAAAAGCCTTCTTGAAGAAAACCTTGAAAATTAAAAACACAGTATGCCACATTAAAAATAGCACTTTCACTATAAAAGGTATTGCTCGATAGGCCCGGCATTCATTTGATGTACTTTTCTGAAACCAGTGGACTTAACATGAAACTCTATTATCGATCTGAGTTTTTCTAACTAACAGACAGATGCATGTATGTTTGTGTGAATGTACACACTCGTGCATGTGTGTGACCATTAACAGGTACTTATCTGTTTATCTCTCCTTTTAGGCACTGCAGACCGGTACAGTGGACTGTCTGAAAAAGATCTCTGCCTGTCGATTTATCGAATGCACCATTTGCATATCTTTGTAGTGCATCCATCTGCCTGTGGACTGTTCTGTGGAGGTATTAGCTCAGAAAATCAATGTTGCCATGGTTGGATGTATGTAGCGCCTACCTCGGCGCGTGTTAGGAGTCCGGCTCACAGCTCCCACATGGGTCCTATTTGCATGAGTCCTGCCGGCAGAGGCTTTCCTGCCGGTCCTTCAATCTTTATAAACGTAAAGTACACAAACACATTTCTCAGCGTGCCCCATCAGAGCGCTTTGCCATCCTCCTTGATGGTCATCCTGCCTCCCTGTCTCTATTCGCAGCCCTGAGCCTGACCGGCTGTTTGTTTATGAAAGCGTACGCTGAGATAAAACAGAATCTGACAAGGTTATGAATACCAATTTTGCTAATCAATTTTATTTAAAATATAAAGTATAGGGTAATATTGATGTGTGTTTGCTCTTGAAAGTTTAACAACCTGCTAAGTTCAGATGTGTAAGGGTAGTTGAACAGAGAGGTGGTGGATAGTGGCTGTTTTTAAGTTATTTATTAGTTATTTTTATTTATTACATCATACACTTGCTCAGATATACAAGAAGACGCAGCATAGTATGGATGTGGAGTTTTCTCACAGACTGTTGCAGATACACTGAGCAACTTTTCCTCTAACAACCACCCCAGCTGGTTGCTCAAAGCTAATTGTTAAAGAAATCCAATGATTACACTGCACAGGCACTTTAAAACAACCATGAGAGTGGTACCACTTATTGAAAAAAAGCTCTCCCTACCTCTATCCATTCAGTTTCTAATACAAATCAAATACAGTGAGCTTTCTTTTACCATTTGTCTTTCTTTCTGTTCCTCTTTGCATAGCCCATCCATTACTTTCACATGAAATATGAAAAGGCAATATCCTCTCTGTGTTTGTACTGAAGCGTAATGCGATTGTGTTGTCATTTATAGGAAATAATCGCAAACCTCTCTTTCATTTTCCAGTTCAAATAACCATGAAAAATTAGCCTTCAATGTCAGGGAGGACAACAAAGGGATGCACACAGACTATTGCTTCACCACCGCGCTTGACATTTCTCCTTAATAGGAAAACGGGTGGTTGTTTCCATCTTTCTTTTTCAATCTTTTTATTTTTCTAACCTCGTTTTTTTCCCCCCTAATTAAAAAGTTCTGCACTCAGATCTTTCTAAATCTTTTCTGTGTCTCTATTCAGTGTAGAGGATCTGTACGTTATGAAGGGTTGGAGGGTTACAAAACTATGGTCGCATGCACACTGCACCCTGCTCATTAGCACCCCTACCCCTCTCTGCTAATGGCTACTGTTGGAGGGAGATGTCGCCAGACAACCACTACGGGGCCTAGGTCGCCGTGACTACCGTCCAGCAGCCTGATAGATAAATAATTCAACAGCTATCAGACTCCCTGGCAGCAGAGCAGTCCCAAAAACACACACTTAGGACACAGCTTGTATGCCTTCCTAACTGATCAGCATTTAGCTCTAACAAATGATGTACAACCAGATGTCTGTACAAGACCCCACACAATTAGCCTTAGCAGTAGTCGGAGGATCCTTTTAATTTAGAGAAATCTTTATTTTTAGTGTGAGCAGCAAAGTAATGGTAATTGCTTTCTGTATTACTGCCATTAAAGCCTTAATAGGCAGGTTGTTTTCCACTGTAATTATGTACAAAATAATCAACTAACTTTGCAGCACAATTATTGGAAATGCATTTAAACAAGTTTATTTGTGCTCAAAACATTAGATTCTAGAGGCAGAAAACAAGGGTGAATATCAATAGTGTAAGATGTATTGTAAGTATGTCAAAAAAATTATAAATGCATATATATTTATATTTATACACACAAAGAGTGGCTCAGAGCTGCATCGCAGGCTACGTTATGAGAAGTGTCTCTGTAAAGGCTCAGTGTTTGTCTCAGACTTCTGTGTGACTCTGTTGTTAAAGAAAAACTACCTGTATCAAAATTAGATGTCTATTCAAATGCGGTGTCTTTTATGGAGCACCTAACATAATATTTGATCCTTATTTGCATATTTGCAAAACTGGATTTCATCTGGCAGTATGGCTTGTGATGCATATAATGAAATTTCCTCTCAAAAGGCTAATGAAAAAGACTCATCTCATGCAATTAGCTGCTCTTTTATTCACTTCTTGTAATGTATTAATTTATTATCACATAATTCTGGCGAATTATTTATTTATTTGATGTGCACACCTTACAGCCTTAATTACAAAATAGACTCGGAGCCAGATGATAGGATGCAATGCACCAACTCAACCATCATTTAAACTAGTTATCCTTTTAATCTCAGTGGTATATCCAGCCTGTATTAATTTGAACCTAATCAGTATGCTAAATTGCTTTAGGCTTTCAATTTTACATGAGATTTAAGAAATGTTTTAGAATGACACTTGACATGATTTGAGTTTTTTTGCTGTAAACTTTACATGGATGACTTCTTAAGTGACACAGTCATACACAAATCAGATAGAGCTAGACGCTATATCAAATGTATGCTCTTAAAATCGCATGGAAGTAAACTGGCTTTGTCTGATTCCTCATGAACATGTCATAATACTGTAAAAGAGGGTTGAAAGCTCCTAGAGGGGTAGAACCGTGCTGCCCGCTGTGCTGCTCTCCAGAGAAAGAGACTTGGAGTGATTACAGTGAAACAGTGCTACTCAGTTATCTTTGGCTCAGCCACAGGAGAGGCAGAGGAAAAGACATGAATGAAAAAAAATGGAAATGATGATGTGGCTAAAACATGGGCCAGCTGTTCGAAAATGACCAAAATGACTAGTATGCCTGATGCTGTTCTTAAAACATTTACCCCATACTAAAAAGGAAAAAAAAGATAAAATGCATCCACAGCATTTTGCGTACCAAGTCTGATATCCACTGGCTACAAAACATCCACAAAGGACATTCTTCCCAAACATAGTCAAGAGCAGCTGTGTAGGAGAAGATATATTATTAAATAGAAATTTCAAATGCACTTGGATTCTGAAGTGAAGGCCAATTAAATGGCTTTGCAGCATCCATTTTGTGCCGAGTGAACAGGTATGAGAAGGAGGGGGAGGGAAAAAGGGGGGATTTGATGGCAGCAGGAAAGAGGGGAGATCACACTGGCAGGTGTGGTACCTGATTGGCTCGCCCGCAGACTTCACCAAATAGATTTTTAATTTGTGCACATTTGTAGTACATTATGATGACACAACATCACACAGTTTAATGTAGTTTTAACAGCAAACTGTTATGTTAATGATTTAAGGATCATATCTACGGCATTTGTTAAACATAAGGTTAGACAGCTTGAGTGCGATTTCTTTTTTTTTTTTTTCGCTAACCCTCCTCCTGCTTTGGTTTAGTGCTGACTGTGCATATGGGCATGAAAATGAGCAGGCCAGTCAGAGTTGTGGAGTCCCCTGCCTCTCTAAGGCATGGTCAGGGATTAACAAACCGTGGCCTATAGAGACCGAGCCTGCTGCTAAATTGGTGCAGTGCTATACCACATCTCCTGTTTCTATTTCTATGCATGACTATGGTTGTTAGTGCTGCTGTTGTTTTTATAATAGGTCCCGTTATTGTCCTTGCTGCAGAAGCCTCTTCTCACTCATTAGGGAGAGGTTGTAGAGTTAGGGGTGAGAGCCAAATAAGGTACAATATTAATTATTCATCTCAGTGGTTGGTGTTTGGGTGCTGCTATGTAGGCCTTAAGCAGGGACTTTAACTAGCAGAGGTCTGCCTCTGGAGGACTCGTGGAATAAACAATTGAAAAAATGTTTTGCCATAGGTGCCAGTTACGAGGAGAAAACAAACACTAATCACCAAACTAATCATTAAAACAAGCTGCCAACAATAATCTAACTCTCGGAGGACTCCTGGATCCTCCCCTGTGTACTGATCCACCATCCTAAAGGTCTATCATGTCCTCTGCCTAGATTCTACTTCAGGCTCATAAAGGCCCCGAAACAACCCCCTCCTCTCCATTCAGCCATGGCTTCTGTTGGCTCTAGCTAGGACCAGTGGCCTCCTGAGAAGGCTGTGATAAGAATTCATTTCTTCCTATTATGTGCTCTTGTCCACTGCCTCAGTTCATCAGTTCAGTGCAACCAAGTCGATGAAAGGGCCTGTAATGAAGCAATCAGATGCAGCCTGGCTTTCTGGGCCCGGCACTCCATTCTTGGCTCCCAGACCCTAGCTCCCAGTGCAGGGTGTGAGCTGGGGTGAGGGATGGCGAGGGGGAAAACGGACACAGACTGCACACAGGCATTAATTCAAGACCTTGCCTTTCATAGACTGACGGATAAGCTGCTCTCACATGTGCTTCACACCAGGTCTGCCATCAGGCTTTAGGGCGCACTATTAATTTAAACTGGTTTAATATTGGTACTAAACCAGTCCATCAGGTTTCTTCTGGATTCTACACCTAGGTTAGTGGTGGAGATGGTCTTTATCTCCATCCATCTGCATCGAACCTCTTCACTCCACTGTCTGCTCTACCATCCCTCCTCTCCTTCCTCAACCTCTGACATCTCTTCAACATGTGGAAACTATTATGAGGAGTTTGAGAGAGGAATGTATGTGTTGAATCTTAATCAGTGCCTTAAAGTGAAGGATTCTGGTCTCTTTTGTCTATAATGCTGTGAAATTTTCATTTCAAATTAAAACGGGCTTTTTTGATCTACCTAATATTGTTTTCTCTCCCTTCAGGGGCAGGAAATGGCTGCCGTTATCTTTGATCAGCCTTCCTTCCTTATCCTCTCTTATGCTAAAGTATATACCGTAGAAAAGCATGTGAATGCCGTATTTTTTTAAAACGGCCTCTGTAATAATGCGGTCAGGTTCAATGCCAGGTTGCCAAAAGCAAAAGAATAAACTGGAAGGTCATAGATGTGTTTCTTAATTTTAGGATGCATCGCGATAAATACATCAGAATTTAATTAGGCCAGTAAATATTTATACACTGTTGCCCATGAAGTTGGAATACTTTTATTTCCACATTCTTTTTTTTTTATCCTTACACACACACACACACACGCACGCACGCACGCACGCACGCACGCACGCACGCACGCACGCACACGCGCACACACACACACACACACACACACACACACACACACACAC
>JAPTYQ010000018.1:37810969-37835583 GCA_029814465.1 Ostorhinchus cyanosoma
CCCCCTCTGACCCCCCTCCCCACACCTCCCAGGCTTCTGGCTGCCCTTCCACCCCCCGGCTGTGTGTGAAAGTCCAGCTGGCGCTTTGACAGCCTCAACACCTCAGCTGAACATGGCAGCATTACAGGCCCCATATTGTTTATGATATGGAGCCTGTCATTAATTTGCATCCTTAAGTGGCAAAACACACACATACACACTTACTATACGATAAGGAGAAACATGTTTTTGTGTTAATTTATATGATACAATGTCACCCCCAACCCCAGACACACAAACAACGCATACACATACACTTATAAATTGCAGTCACATCCCCCTGCTAGAAGGGGATGATAATTGCGGACGGCCAATAAATTACTGCTGCCTCCACATCAATTATAAGCATCACGTCTGGCAATGAGGAAAATGAGATCTTGTGACAAATTTCATGAGGCTTGGCTGCCCAGCAGCCTTTCTTAACATGCTACAGATAGCAATCCCTTATCTAGCCTCTGTAATGGGGAGCTACGGATAGAGAGATGGAGCTGCAGCCATTTAATTAAAAAGCTGGGGGTAGGGGGTGGAGAGGTGCAATTCATTGAAAAGGCACAGGAAGGAGACAAAGCCTTTGTCTCCAATACATATTTTGCTCAATATTGTCACTCATCAGAGGCCAAGCCTGTATCTTCTCTGACAGCAATTCTGGAGATTTTCCCCGTCTTTGTGCTCATCTGTCCACCATTTTCTTCTCCTTTTCTCTCCCTCTTCTTCTTCCTTGTTTTTTATATTTCCCAAGAGTCCACTGTTTTCTCCACTGGGACAGCTCCAGCGTTTTTTACGAATGACTGCGGTGGACAGACAGTGGCACTGAATGAAATGGCCCCTGCACCTAATTGTATTCCCACCTGGGGAAGGCAGGCAAGGGCGGAGGCTTCAAGAACACAGCAATGAGGATTTATGGCAGATGGGGAGACAGCAAAATAAAACACCAAAAGGGATGGCTCTTAAATCTCATTCCCAGTGCAATATTCATTGTAGTTGCAATCGGGTGTGCTGATAGAGCATTGAAAAAACGACCGCTGTGTTCAAATTATGGCTGTACTCTCTACTAATATTTAACATCATTAGAAAATCATTAGAAAACCATCATAAAACCTGGGATTATGACCAGAGCATTAAACACAATGATTATTCAGTGTGTTCCTTCTCCGCTTTGCCTTGGAAATGAGATTTGCTCTGCTGCTGCTATGTAGGAAAAAGTAAGAATATTTTTCATAATTACTGTAACGTCTGAAAAACATTGGCTTGAATGAATTACTATACCATTATGCATTTGTGTTTGTCTGCCCAAAAGCAAAGTTTCCAATGAGGCTTTGCATGGGATATCATTATTGCATTTTCATGGGGACATCAGTTTGAATAATGACATTTTTCTTATTATACCTTTACCTTACAAAATTGTGCACGCCATGCGGTTCGTAGCAGAGACTCACGGCATGACAGACTACTTGAAAAGAAAGGAGTGTACAGTATAAAATAAAAACAGCAAAAAGATTTTTTTTAAAGGTAGTAGAACACAAGGACATAAGGCGCTGATATGAATCCATCTACAGCAACAGCTACGCCTTTGTGTGGCAAGAGCAATTTTCTTAAGGAACATTTCTGTATGAAATCTTGCAAACCTGTAGCCTGAGACTGTGGATAAGACCATGTATATATGTGATGTACTTCTCTTCTTGAAGAAAAGGGAGGGCCAGCAGTGTCAGAGTTGAGTCTTTACTTTTTGGGATTTCTCGGCAGCCCCATTATCAAGAGCAGCCATCAGCACAAAGATAAAAGATCCTAATGGAGCTGGCCCTGGTGGAGATGAAAGGTGCACAGATGGCACACTGTTATGAATCTCTAATGCAGCCCATGTTTCTAAGGTAATGACTGACTGCCAGGCCCCTTCCACAGGCTTCCCTACTCGGGCCCAGGTGATAAAGGTCTCATATTCCTTGTCACTAAGTAGTGAAGCAGTAAACCTATTGTTCTGAAAACCACCCTGAAAATGTGCACATAGTTAAGAACAAAAAACATGCTTCATTTAGTTAGAAGCTTGACAAAATGAGTGCAAAACAGTGGCAAAGTTGAGAATAATAGTCCTTGTCATCACTAAATTTGACTTATGGACCATTGCTTCTCCTTAAAAGAAGTAGTCACTGTAAATTGCAATAAGATACAGCATATTTCATAATTCACTGAGGGTATTTTATGTATGAAATAAACATCTTACTATCTTTGAATTACACAGGAGACAGTAAATCCTTTTTATACTTGCTGAGGTATGCTTGTTTTACAGTAGGTAAAGACTGTGAACACCATCTTCTTTTTAGGTCAGGATGAGCAGAAGGCTAATGTAAGAGCAACTCCTTGTCAAGCTTTTGAGAGTAATTGAACTGACACTTATGAGAACCAATGTTCTTTTGAATGCATTACTTGGCAGAATTTCGGGCTTTTGTCCCTTAATCTTTGCCAGCAAAAACTGATGCCCTTTGAACAACAGCGAGAGGTGAAAATATATAGTGAGAGAAAGAGCGAGTCTTTTTCCCCCAGTCCCTTTCACAGAACCTAATGGATTGTGAGCACTTAATGCATTAATCAATCAATATCTCTCACTGTACATCAACAAGACCAAGTTATGAATGACCTTTGTAACAAAAAAAGGACACTTTAATGCACACAAGATTGCTCCTAGGTTAGTAACTTGGGCCCGGTTTTTATCACGCATGATTACACCTTCAGAAGGCAGAAGGCCATTAACAGCCCACTAAATATACTGAGGTTGGTTGTTATACAAATTGCACATGGGATTGCAAGAGGTAGTGCTAGATTGTAAGCTAGGTGTTATTACAGACAGAGGTTGCATTTACTTACCTGCCACATGATGTAGAATTTTGCTGAAGAAAATAAATCTAATAATATTTCATTCACGCCAAGACAATACATGTATTTTCACTTCTTTTGCATTATAATCAACTTTAAGTCGCAAGCTTGGTCACCAGGCAACATAAGAATTACTCTGACTTGCTCTGAGAAGACATCATGAAAGGTAAGTGCTCTTCTTTGTAGTTTGGCTCAAGCTCTAATTTAAAGATGGTCTTTTTTTTTTTTTTTTTAACATAAAAGAGCCTCGAAAAAAACCCTCAGTTGAGAGGAATCATTATGAGTGGTGGGGTATACTCCAGTGGTTACCCATCTAAAGTCATTTTCAGTGTTACACCACTGTTAAGGTCTACTGAATAATAAGAATCAGTCGGATTTACTGGTGATTTGCATTGACTAATAGTCACATATAACAAGAAAAGTAACTTAAAAAACACTTACGTTCCATCTTTTTTTTATGACGGTAGAAAATAACATGTTTTAATCAATTAATCATTCAGAGCCTTTTGACAGGACTGTCTGTGAACTCGGGGAACAATCATTCTCACTGATTTCTCATTAAATGATTTGATGCCTTAAAAGTGATAACAAGAAAAATATTTAAATGTTCTCTTGTTGTGTTAAAAGCAGGTGACAGGCTAAGCGGAAAAAAAGGCTATTTCCACAGTAACCTTTATCTTTTCATTAGGTGTCGAAAAGAAGCAGAAGAGGAAATATTGAGAACGGTGGTGAGGATGGTGGTATAATACTGGACAGGATGAGGCAAGGTTGAGGTGATCATGGTGGGAGGCATGTTTCTGAGTCTCTTCGTCAGCACTGGTGGAGCGTGGAAGTGAAGCGTGTAGACAGAGTGGAACGGACAGGAGCTGACTACACAGAGCCAGAGAAAAGACGGGCCCAGAACAAGAGCACAAACTAATGCTATTGTGGTCAATGCACAATAGGTTCTGCAAAGTGACTGCAGAGGGCCCTTAAACAAAGAAGGCACTGCCATTCCCTTTCCCCCACCCAATTAGATTCTTTCCCTCTGTTTAACATGACAAAAACACAGAGCATTTCTCCTAATTCTGGCCCCTGTGCCACCTTAAATCTAGCAGGCCTCGGACCGCTGTCTGGTGGACTGACAAGGACTTGTGACATTGATTCAAACACATCCACTGTGTTCTCGTCTCCACATCTCACACACAAATATGTGGCCCATCTCAGGTTTTCAAGTGTGTGAAATATTCAACATATGCACGAGACAAACTCATTTCCCCTGGACGCTCGGTTATCTGGCACTGCTGAGGTTTTTTTTATTTTATTTAAAGAAAATCTCATTTTTGTAGGATTTTTTTTTAACCTATATTTCATGTACTACACCAACAAATAATTTCATTTGCACTATTCACAGTTTAGACAAATCAGAACAGTATTTTGGTGATAAAAAGGTGAAATTCTATTTTAAGAGCTGCAATCCAGTGTGACCCTTTTAGACTTTATATACAGATACATTTTTCCTTAATGGGAACAAATAATATGTGCCATGTGATTGTAAAACATCTGATGAGGGATGTTTCAGATGGGCAGACTAAAGCGAAACAGGACTAGAAATTGCATGTCTTTCCCTCCTGACTGTGCAGCCCGGCTGAATCGACTCAATATGCTCTCCTGTATGCTTACTGAGCAAGTAGCATGAAAATTGACCTTTGCTTGCTTTCTAAACAGTGGATTATTCATCTTAATGCTTCAGATTGGTCAGGGTGGCTTTTTGCTGTTTACAACATATTTACTGTACCTTCTCTCTCCGATTGCTATATAAATATCACTTCGAGATCTGCTGTGCGTTATATGAATTATATGAAGAATTCTTAAGACAATTTTAAAGAATCCAAATATAAATGTGGCGCCAAGTAAAAAAAACACTTTGGATATAAAACAATTTGAGATCGCAACAGGATTTAGAAATCATCATAATGGCTGTGACTGAATGACTAAATATGCAGGGGAAAAGCTGAGAAAGAAAATCCTGAAAACAGACTTGTATGCACTTTTACTAAAACAGTTATCCTGTGCTTATTATGTAAACAAAATTAAACTTGCTTAAAACTGCAAGCAGAGGGTTTATTTCTTAACTGTGCTGTTTGTAGTGTAAGTGAAGTAAGTACTGTGCACTCTGTCGACAAGGGATACACACACATGCAAACCTTTAGTTCTTTATTATCCATTTCTGTGTTGCAGGCATGTCTTTGCCAAATAAAGGCTTTACTATGAATAAATAATTAAACAATAGTGCTAGTAGATAAAAACAATTTAGTATTTGGATGGGAATGATTACAGTCTAAGTATAAAGCATCCAAACATAAGAGATACTACTAACAAAATCTCACCTTTTAATTACAGTTTGCCAACGTTACACTGAGCGGCTTTTTTTTTTCTTTTTATAGGCGTGGTGGAACTTTATGTTTTCAGTCTGCAATTCAGTGTAAATTCCTGGCTCTTAATTCATTTCCCTTACTTAAATATCATCCATCATTGTGCTCATCTAAGCTTCTTTGCTCCAAATGGACAGTGCAGAGAACATATTCACAGCCAACTAATAAAACAGCAGTGACAGAGCAGTGTTTTCAGCCAGACAAAAGACAGACTGTGAGAGACAGTTCATCCATTGGACTGGGTGGAAGACCATAAATCTGACTGGGTCAAACCGTAAGAATGTCTAAGATTGTCACAAAACAAATACTATTTTGTCTCAGACTGTCATTAGGCAGCTGGTCTGATGAAACAGAGTCAGGCTGCGGGCACATCTCCCTCCAAATCCAGACTAGTCTTTTTTTTTTTTTGACCTTCTTTTATCCAAGTCTACACATGACCAATGTCGATACACCGTCTTCTGTGGGGTCCGCTTTTTCAAACACAGCGTTTTTCACAACACTTAGGACAACCACAGTCTTACCATGTGTCATGTTTACAGGAAGATGTTTTTGAGCTAGGTAGACACAGCTTCAGATCTGAAAGTGTCCTGTAATCATTTACAGCCTACACTAGCGGTATCATGTAACTGGGTATCCTGATTACCAAGATACATGGGAGCAAGGAAGGCAATATTTGTGGAAACTGGATGAATCTAGAATGATTCCATCTGTGGCAAGTTCCTTTCTAATGTCATACACTATCATCACCAACGTACAGTATAGCCTCCCTCCCACTCATATTATCCTTTTGTGTTTTTCACCAAACTCATCCATTTCCCTTCATCCACCCTCCCTCTCACCCTCCTCAGGTGGTGTGTAGTGTACTGTCAAGCACAGCGTGAATCAATGACTGGTGCTCACGCCCACAGGTAAAGGTTAGAAAGGTTCACTATTGAATTATTTCTGCACTTCTCTTATTGCTGCCATCTGCCTGGCTGCTTTTAGTTGATGTGGTTGAGGCACTGGAGGGGAACTCTTTTTGCTAATGCACTCAAAACATGGATGCATGTGTGTGTTTTGTGTGTTTCCACGCACGAGCACGTCATATGTGTCTGTACGATTTGTGTCTTTAAGGATGTTTCACTCCAGTGTAACTAACATAACATGAATTTTCACAATAAGCATCATACACACATTCGTACTTCCACACAGACCTACACTTATGCACACTCTGTTCACTTCTCATGCCTATCTATCAGAGAGTGGATAATGAATCACAACATCTGTGCTTTCAGCCAGTCTTTGTTTCATCTGCCTTTATTCTAATGGAGCCTTCGGAGTATGAGGGCAACATGCTGCTGGATAGGGCATCCTTCACTCTCTGGTTTTGTTTTGCTGTCAGCGAGGCCGATCGTCTCTGCTGGACCCAGGATGAACTCATCCATAGCACAGATCATGCCCTTTGATCCACCAGCTTTCTCTGGGGGGCACAAACAGCCTTATTAAAAATGGCTAAATAAAACTTTCCTAGCCTCAACTCAATAGTTCCCAAACTTTACCCCTGCTTCTCTGATGCTGCCTATGGTCAAATTGAGCTGCCTAATTCTGACAGCAGGCAGAACTGTTCATCCGATACCAAAACATGGTAACAAATGAAGCAATCTAAGTGTTTAACAATTTATTGGTTCTAGTTCCTAGACTACCTGGCATACACTTGCACTACAATCAATATCATAGATGAGAACATGTTGGGTGTAAGATGATAATGTGTGCCTTTGGGGGAAATTCAAGGAAGCGCTGTGCAGCAAACATATGAAAAAGAAAGATGTTACAAGTACTGCATATTACCAGTAAAACAAAAAAGAGAGAACTAAATAAGAATGGAAACCTATCTACAGTGTATTGCTTCCACACACATGCTAATAATACAATAACATAAATACGAACAAACTTTACAGATAATGTATTCTTGCAAAGTGGAGTCACAGAGTCATATCTTTTATAATCTACTCATTTCTACTCTTCATCTCATGTGCTGTACCTGTGTAACAGTGACATGACTGCGACTATAATTAAACCCATCACAACCGTTATGTCTTTGTCACCTAATCTATTCTGTTCTCCACTGTCTGTGTCTGTCTGTAACCACAGACTTCCCGCCTTCAGCCCTGACTGACAGCGCCTGTGGCGGCTGTGGTCACTCTGTATGAGTGACATGAGGGGCAGCAGGGCTACTGCATTACCTCCTTTCCTTCCCTCTGAGCTCGTCCTGATCCTGCACCTCACACCACTGATCGCCACCTCTACTCCAATATCCAGCGGCAAAGCCTCTAGGCCTGAAAATAGAACTCATTAACACGTTTAGTAAGTACAAATGAGATGACTGTCTCCTGATGGACTGTCTATCTTTTGGATCAGCTTTCAAGGAGAGTGTTTGGTAATGACAAGAGAGAAGGAAACCAATATTATAATGTGCTGCCAGTCTCCTCTGAAAATGGGCTTGATGACAGGGGGAGCCTCTCGCACCCACACACAGCCTGATTCTTGCTGCAGACACCTATGTGTGTGCTCATTTATGGGTATGCGAGTTTGCAAAATAAAATACGCTACATATTTACACCCACACGGCATTACTGACACTAAAATCACACACAAGGTGATATCAGCAAGAGGAAATCTCCCCATGAACAACTACTGTAATAATGTTCCAATTTGGAGCGACTATTGCTTTTCTTATTGAGCTCAACTCTTACATCCTGTCCATAAACTCCTGTCTATGACATTTATGTTGCCTTTGTGCTCCTCTAAGCCAGATCTCTTGGGCAGGCTGGCACACTCAAATTTACCCACCTTCTACCCTGTGGACAAATCTAACCAGTATTTACAGATTCAGTCAGGAGAGGCAGTAAAAATCAGGGCACAAGACATTTTACTTCATCCCAGAATAGAGTTGTGGCTTTCTGGTCAATTTGCTATTACAGGATGAGCCAACGAAGGCATGCGTACCAAGCTTGTCCGTAAAGCAGGGGGCACAGGGAAAGAAAAGCATGTCTTAGTTAGAGCAGCAGGGTCATATGAATGCTACTGGAAAATCTATAAAGCCGTCATTTTGGCTTTTTAATAAACGTCTAGTCTTGTGTAATATTTTCAAAATGAAAAATAATGTATTTATGAATTTCCTGGCACGTTCTGTGGACAGCAAACAATTTCCTATGCAGCCTAGATGCCCTTTGGACAGGGATTACAAGGCAGGCGACTGACGGAGGCCTGACTGAGCTGTGGGCCCTCTGGGGCCCTACTCATCCAGGCCTGCACAGTCTTCATCCTCATATCCACTCTGCATCACCAGGGTAATAACAGCCTTTATTAAAAGCGCATTGCAGCAGTGTCTGTCTATACAACTTACTTTCAAAATGGCCATAATGTGGCATGTAGAAGTGGTCTGGTGGTTAGGGGCTACAATATCCTGTTTCTGGAAAGGTTTACTTTGCATTTTAACAAGCATGAATAAAGGAGAACATTCCAGAAATGACTGCCGTCTGTTTTGCTTATGCCCGTGGGGAGCAAAAGCTCAGAATATGGCCCTTGCATGCCATCAGAGCGTGGCCTGGCTCACCTCTGATTTTACCTGGCTTTATCAGCTTTAGCCTAGCCACTGGACATGTAGATACCTTTAGCAAGATAAAGCCCTATTAATATTTTGCCCGAAAATGGATCGAGGCAGAGGATGAAACAAAAGTGTGAAGGCATGGTTGAGAATACTGAATATTACATTTTAAATCTGATCATTTTGACAGACTTCATGTTGGTATCTCGTATACCATGAGTGTATTCCTGCAGCAAGGCATTATGACCCTTCTAAAATATGTGTGATTTTTCTGCATTTGCTTTATTAGTGCATTTTTTCACGTCAAACCCCATTTTCTAGACCTTTCACAGTGTCTCAAGAATAATGCATGAGACAGAGAGGGAGAAGGAGGCATGTGGGGAGGGAAGAGAAATGCCTCTGTTGTCAGGACAGGCCTTGCTATTAGGTGTGTGACCCTGAAAGCGCACCCCTTTTAGTGAAACAAGCAATGGATCTCATATTGGATACCACTATTATGCAGTAATTTGTATGCATCCTTTCGTCTCATTTCCATTTAATAATGCACACAGCTCCTCTGCCCAGTTTCTCAAACTGGTCATTAAAAGTAACGCTGATCTAAACTGGAGGCTTAAGTTCCACTTACAAGCTCTCAGTGTGGTGGATGAAACAACTGCAGAGTCAAAGTAAGATAACCCCTCCCCTTACCAATCTTTGCCCTTGAATACCCAGGCTTCCTACACAGACAGCAGACAATGACTGGTGGCTGCCCAGGCGGCCCCAGCCCCAGCCTTCTCCTTCCCAGCCTCCTAGGCTCACAGACAGGGATTTCCTCCTGCGATGAGAGCCAAGCCGTCACAGCCCAGCGATCAAGGGCCTGCCATCTGTGACTGAGGCAGATTTACAGCAGGAGCTAATCCACACTGTCAGCTACGTTTGTTCTCCAACTCTGCTTCCTTCATACACATACATACAAACACACGTATGCCACCAATGGAAAATACTAATATTTGGTCCTTAAATTACTTTTAAGTCTGACTTTCTGTGTTGCTCTCTGTTCCTCCACCTCTCTCTCTCTCTCTCTCTCTCTCTCCCTCTCTCTCTCTCTCTCCCTCTCTCAAACACACACTGCAGAACAAACATTTATTGCAGTAGGGCATCCACTCCTGATTTCAATCTAACTTTGCCCTTTTTAACAGTATGATCTCATTCTGTTCTGTACTCAAAAAATAACTTTAGTCGATTAAATGTTAAGAAATTAGAAACCTCAATGTGTCATAGAGCTACATGCCCTGGTGTACATCATTCAAACAAAATAGGGTCATCATGCGCTCAAGTGTCACACAAGCTCTCACATGCAAATGACGCTCCCTAAACTTGTTTCTCCCACATCCTGTGCATTCATTCATCTCTGCTCACTATGTTATTCTCCACATCTCATATCATGTCTCTCATAAACATGCATACACCCTGGTGCTTTTAGCTGGCAGTCGTCAACAGTCGCCATTAACCCCTGTACCTGACATCAACATGTCACACATTTTCACCTTTTGACTCTAACCTCTAAACCAAAAATAAATCTTGTCCTCTTGCTGTCAAACCAATGGTCCTCATTAGTAAAAACTTTATGAAAGTTTCAACATTTGCTGTCACCTTTTTTGTCACATAGAAAAACCCACATCTTTTTTTTTTCTCCAGGCTTTTTTTATGTAAACCTGGTCATGAGCTGCTGTCCTTAAAACTAGCAGTGGTGCAACTTTGCACTGGTTCAAGTCAGTGTTGGGCTTTATTCAATGATCTCTGCACACAGGGCAGCTGTGTGGGGCTGGGATCCCTCTGAGGCCTCCTTTGTTTCCCCATAGATAAAGGGTTAAACAAGACAAATGGAGGCGGAGCCACACAGCAACATGCCTAAGCAGCACATTTTCACTATGAGCAAGAATTAAAACAATGCAAGCCTTTTATCCCTGTGTTAGTCTAATTGGAAAGAAACCTCATTTCTGCTGTCCTTGCTCTCCTCGACCATCCAGCCCACAGGAGATACGTGGCACCAAATCCCTACAGTCTGTGGCTGCTGCATCATCATAAGGAGATGCAAAATAGTTACATGGAAAGCACACAAGATTGAATATAACCTTTTCAATTTTTCTCTGTGACAAAAGGCATCATATGGTTGCAGGTATAGATCAGGACTGAAAGGCATCTGCAATAGAGGATTTGTTGTAGGACAGCAAGAATTATGCCTTGCTACAATTTTATACCATCTCTGCAATATATGTAATGTTGTCATGTCTTTGAAGGTAGTTGTGGGCTTTTTGGGGAGAAAGCCGGCAGCATATGTTTTGGGAAAATTCCCAGGCAGGCTACAAGCCCAGCACCTAACGCCAGCAGATCACAGAACAGCAGCAGGCGAGGGAATTACTGTCTAGATGACCCAGAAATCCAGGGGCAACTTTGTTTTAACAAGCCAGGGAACGTTCCACCACTTTAGCAACTATGCCTTAACCACAAAAAAGAGCCCTGTGCCACAGAAGAGCTAGTGAAGAGGAAATTAAATATTACACTGGAAGGGAATGGTTCAGCCCTAGTGGAGGGTGGAGGGGTGGGGCTCTAAGGTGGACCGGGGCAGCTGATGCTGCTGGAACAAACCATTCGGGGTGTGAAATGGAAATGTTAAATGCAGGGGTGTGGAGTCAGCAATTTTATGGTGAATGATTACTAACAAAGAGGTATGTTGATTATTGGTAATTTGATCAAGATGCCTGGTAGAATCTTTCAAACATGTCTTTTCATTTAACAGAAACGCATGAAGGTGGTGATGAAACGGTATTAAAATCTAAATAATTAAACCCATATCGACCTCAGATTTTTTTATAGTCACCTCTCAGAAGCTCATTGTAAAAAAAAAAAAAGTAAAATATTTCTCTCTTTGTTAATAGACTTATAATTAGTAAAAAAATAAACTGTTCTGTTTGACAGAGCAGTGAAACAGAGGAGGCATTAACTTTAATCCAAATAATCAAGTCAAATCAAATCATTAAAACGCACATGTGAATGTCGACATGGCTTTAAACCCAGTGACAATTTGGGTTAAAACATAATTTCTTCTGCATTTAGTTGGATACTAAGGAATTTAACTGAGGCTAATTGTAATATGATGAAGCTCTGCGGGGGGGGGGGTTAGTAGTAACCTCTGTCTGCATGCAAGTCTATTTGTACCAATACTGCCCACACACAGACCTGCTGCAGGGGCCCATTACACAACCCAGGGCTTGAATCCCTCTGCCCTGGCAAAAAGAGGGCAACATGCACACCAGACAAAATAGACTGATATGGACACAACATCCATAGAAAAAAATAAAAAAACAGTGAAAACACTTATTTGCTAAAAGCACCTAAACTTTTTGCATCTGATTACAAAACAGGACATTCATGCCCCCACCCTTATAACCAAAAAAGCCCTTCCTCTTGCCTTTGCATCTTCGCTTGTCCACTGTGTAGTCGTTAACATATTTGGAGTGCAGCGAGCAGAAAGCTTAATTGTCCCTAATTGCTCAGCTAAATATGTTCTCTAATGATTTGCTTCAGATCTGTGACTGCCTTTTGCGCAATTTCCCGGCCGCTGGCTTCATTATCCCTGCCTCCTTGGAACAAAGCGTCTTCACAGGCTGGCCTTTTTTTCCCTACATAACACAGACAGTGAGTATGTGTGCGAGGGAAGTAATGGTTCCCTCTTGCAGGGACACACAATAGAGCCCCTTTGTCAGGGCACAGGAGTTAAAGTGATTAGAAAACAAAATCTCTGCTAAGAAAGAGTGTTAATTGACCACAGCTCACTCTTCCTAATCAGTCCATAATAAAGGAGCAGTCGAGGCACTTTGTTTCAGTCATGCTACTGTTGTTGTAGCCGCGTCTGTTTTTTGGTGTTCTTGTTGTTGTTGCAGCTGCTGCTGTTGTTCAGCTCCTCCCTCTTTGGCCTTAATGCTCTATCTCAATATGTCTTAAATAGCTGAAGAGAACAGCTCTGTAGCCCTCAGTAGCAGCAGCTCTGCCTTGAATGGGAAGGCGGGCTTTGAAGAAACACTATGGTTAAATAATCCACACCCAGAAATATAAATTATCTAGCCAATCTATATAAGGTCTTATACTGAAAATAAGTTTGGAGAATACATTTAAATAGTCAAGTGAAACTACAAACTATGTTACCAATATATTCTGTTTGAAAACAACTCGCATCTATTTTTTAATCACACTTTGTAGTCCTCATCGCTAAAAATAGCTGTGTTCAATTCTGATTAGCTGCAACTCCTGTTTTTATCTAAACGTATTTGCTCTCTTAAAGGACTGATGCTAATTTTAAGAGAAAAAGTAAATTGTGAGTAACATGCTAGGCAGAGGAAGTGTCTCAGTGGAGTAAAGGGATGGATGTTGGCATAAACACACAGCTCAAGATGGAGACACGTTCTCACCTGTGTCTGAAGAGGGGCATTTGCGAATAGTGAAGATGGAACTGAGGTCCTCCTCTTCCTCCGGCAGGCCCTTCTGCAAGCGCTGAAGCTTCCTGAGGCTCTCGCTGCGCTGGTGCTTCATGGAGCGCACATGCTGGATCAGGTTGAGCTTGGCCTTGGTCGAGTAGTTACACAGCACACAATGGTAGTAGCAGGCATCACCCTCCACTGCGTTCTCATGCTGCTGCAGGTGCTGTGGGAGGGAATGGAAAGAGAGAGATAGAGGGAAGGAAGGAAAAAACAGAGCGAGAGGGACACAGAGAGAAAGAGGTTATTGTAGATGGCAGATAGCTGGCTAGGCACCACCGACTCACTTTCACTCACACAGTTGGCAAATGAACAAATCAATTCCCAATCACAGCCCTGTTGTTTAACATCCAGACCTCTTCCACTTCAGGACAACTGTTTGGACTGCGCACTTTGTCTGCGTGAGTGTCTGTATCAGCGGGCTAACAGGACAGGAGAGGCCTGGGAGGCACGCAAATCTCAGGGGCCCAAGGGCAGGCAGGAATCGCATCACACACCCTTCAGAAGCTGTGGGTCTACAGCCTCACAGACGGAAGGCAGCATTGATCCCTTTCACTCAACAGAAGCCTCCCGTCTCTGAAAAGGAAACTCCAAACATCTGCCTGTTTCACGCATGGGATACTAAATATTGATCATGGTGAGTTAAATCCTGGCTCTCTCATACAGAAAGCGAGGCAAACTCAGGCGGTGGTGACGCAGGTGGGGGATTGAGTACATTCTGAAAGAAACTGGAACATTCCGCAACAGGAGGACAACCTTCAGAGGACAGGAAATCAGCAACAGTATTGACCTGTCAACCCCAGTGCTTCTTCCAAGGCTCGACGGCAGGCCTAGTCCAAGCTTCAGCCCACCCTCCGTAGCGTCACAACATGTCAAGCACCCCGTGGTGACACCATACCACCGCAACCTCTTGTCACACCACAGAGCTCCAGTCTAATTACCTCCTGCATGGCTCAATCAATGATGCAAGTCCAGCACAATATGGCTAAACCCGGTGTGAGCAACAGAGTTATTGACCATTATCCTAAAGCATCACACTGATTGTTTCTACATGTTTACAGTAAAAAGCCTCAGACTCAGTATGCCCACTTGTGTCATATCTGTCATGTGCTGTTCCTATATCAAACTCAGGAGTCTAGCTGTGGATTTCTGTGGCTGCAATCAATGTCAATCACCAAAAGTTTTTCTCTTTTTTCACTCTAATCTTCATGACCTTCAGGTGAGGATTTTTTTTAAATGTGAAGAACAAGGAAGAACCACCTTTTTTCTTTCTTTTTTTTTTTTTTAAATCAGTGCTAATATTCTCAAAAACTATTACATTTATTATATATTTAATGGTAAATAACTTCTCCACAATATAATACCATCTAACTTTATGAAATGTGCTGATTAACATTATTTGTGCTGACGGGAACCCTCGACAGTCCAAATTTTAGCAGTGATGAGAAATGTAAATAAAGTTTAGTCTTTCCTGTATTTTCAACCAGGTTATATTTTTAATCCTGCATTTATGTAATATAAGAACTGAAACCTTTCAGTGAGCTACAAGCCTGTTTGGCTGGCTGTAAAATGTAAAAGCAATGGTAACATTAGACATTTAACCACATTACATCTAAATCAGGTGTTGACAGGCTTGTGAAAAAAAATTCATAACAATATTATGCCTCCCTAAAATGCTCTTGTCCTTTTCTCCTAATGTTTAATTTTCTGGCAATATTGTAATATTGCTATGGGGTTTTCTGAGCTATTGTATTTCATTGTCTTTGGTTTCATATTTCTCACTTCTACACCTAAAATGTGCATTAAGACACCGCTTCCAGGAAAAAGAATAGGAGTTTTTTTTCCTCCTTTTTTGTGAGCCCCACAGCTTGGTGTAATAGAGTTATTAGGTGATTGTAAAAGGCTCTGTGTCTCTGTACGCTCTCCTCTCTCTCCTTGTTTTAAGCCATCCATGATGTCATGAATAGGTGTTGCTGGATATTGTGAGAGCCCTCCTCCTTCTCCTCCTTTTTCTCTGTGCACAAATATTGCATCAGAACTAAGGTAGAGAGAAATTTGAGAGACAGATTCAGTTATAGATAACACCGAATCCATCATGCAACTGCTTTTAGTCATAGCATATGTCTTGAATTAAAAAAGAGAGGTCTTTCTGCAAATGATTCTAGGCTCCAAAAATCTACAAGAAGACAAGTTAAAAAATGACGGCACCTGACCGAAACTTCAAAGCTAGTCTCAGGAGGTAGAAAAAATCCTGGGAGTTTTATAGTTTCCCATAAAAAGCACAGGGTTTATATAGGAGTGAACCTGAGACCGCCTGCCCCAGAATTGCCCATAATTCACTATAAACCTGACTGGCCAGGAAGATGGCCTCAACGGGGCCAAAACCAGCCCACCCCATTGCTTGTAGCTGTGTCTAACATGTCAAATGGTCACACCTGTAAACCACCACTTTCACCATCTCTGCACCGGCCACGACCCAAGACTGTCGGGGCATTTCAGTGTCAGTGAAAGAGTTAGGAGATCAAATCATCACTGAGGTGACGCCTGCTCATTCAATATTCCACACAGAACCGAGGTAAAATAATACTAGTGCCTAATAGCAAAGAGCTTGGCCAAGGAGAACAACACCCTTCTTATAATCACATCCCTAACATATTTTCTCAAAGAATTATCCATGTGAGAAACCCCCTAAAAGCACAAACGCAGTATGGACCCAGTACTCGCAGTCTCCCACTCTGACTCACACACTCACACATGCATGCATACACACTTTGAATGTGAAACATAATAATGCATGAGACAGGGCCTACGTCTGTTTCCTATGAACCTGCAATGAAGCCCCTAGTTGATAAATCACCTCCAACTGGAGTGCAGGAATTTGGCGGCTTAATGAAAAAGTCATGTTGGGCTGGGAGGATTTGGTCTGCATGGCTCTGGGGTTTCTAAGCGCCCTATCAAGGCCCCAACAGGAGGGGAGCTGTGGTGCAAAATGGGGGGTAGATGGCTGGGCTAGTGGCATGAGTTCAATACCACTGAACTGTCTTGGAATTTATAGCAGATGTATAGGAGATTCAGCTGAGCAAGTACAAATGCGTGACTACGTAGTGCACACTGATGTTCTCAAAAGCAATTGGGCATGGGAGTCATGCTGTTTGCATTTGACTGTACCTCATGTGTGATCTGATTTTACAGATAAGACTGCTGCAAATACTTGAAGACAATGCTTCAACTGATGTGTTGAATGCTTGAATCAGAGGTGATTGTATTGCAAAGAAAAAGATTAGTTGAGTTGCTATCGTTTTTTGTCTTAGATGTATAGTGTTGTTGTTTATTTTCAAGCTGTCAATCAGTGACCATTGGAAGTGCGGTTGATTACATGACCCAAAAATCATACTTAAATTGCTTTCTTGTTTTATAGATTTTAAAGGGATGCTCTAAATGATGTTTACTTTGTTAAAACACCTTCAATGCTTTTTTTGTTCAAAGCTTACTTTACTTTGAAGTGATTTTCACAGTTTAAAAATGCAGTCATGGTTTGTCAAGCCTCTCTTCCAACAGAGCACCTTGTCTCTTTCTGTGGAGGCTGGAGCAGTGCTTTGTGCTTTTTCAGGTAAAGAGGGACAGGGGCGGTGTGGGCACCACCCCATCCTCTCTCTCCCAACTCTACAATGCACCTTGCCCTCTGAGTGGGCAATACACGCCTGTATCAGTTTCACCACCCACCCAGAGCACTGCATACATCTGCATTTCCATCCACTTAAATGCAAAGTAAAAGTGCACCTTTAACACGAAACAGTGTGGTTGCTGAGAGAGTCCAACTAACACAAGATGGAGGTGGGTATTACTGGAAGGGTGGAAGGGAGACAGCGCCGGTAATTCCAAAGAATGGCTCCCCATAGAGCCATATAATATAATATGTATGTGCAACAAACACGTACAAAAGTATAGACAAAAGGTACATCAAAAATGTACACGCAATCACATACACATATGCACATACCGTCTCACACACACACAGCCACGTACCATTACGATCATACCCTAATTTCCAACATTAAATTTGGCAGTGCTGTTAATACAAAATTAATGCATTAAAACAGATGACTATCTGTGAGCTAAATAGCTATCAATTCTAAGAGAGCTGCCAAATTCCCTACATGAGACAGCCAGCAAGTATCTGCCTGGATATTGCTTTGTAATAAACTGATTCTCAGCATTAAAAGCTGGTGTGTGTGTTTGGTGATGTATGTGTGTTCGCAAAAACATGTCCTTGATGGGTGGCTTACACAGGTTAGGCAGCAATAATTCACACATGAAGTCATGCAATGCACTGAAGTTGAGCAGGCCCGCTTTTGTTCGAGAATTATATTCACTAATATCAAAGATGTAGAAGTCAAGTTTTCCCTGTCATCTGAGAAAGAAAATGTATAAACTTGTTCTTGGCTTACGATGTGTAAAAATATGTCAAGCAACACCTTTGTTATTCAAACACAGTGATGTCATGGCAGCAATTATAACCTATGAGGTAATTGTATTTCACTCTGAATGGAGACAATATAATCTGGCTCTTGGGTTGAAAAAACACACTGCGGCCAAAGGGAGAAGAAAACACCCTTGCGTGACTGAAGTGTCACTATCTCACAATTACAGCCATAAAAAGCATGTACTGTTGAAAACATGCTTGCTTATCTTGCTGGACAATAATACAGACATTTCTATGATAAAGAAAATAAACACAGCAATAGGTAGTTGCCCAATTTCTAATTCTGACACTTACAAAATAAATCAGGACTACATCAACCTTAGGGACTGATTATTCTAACGGTAAGGATTAAGTTTAGGGTTAGGGTCTAGAGAATGAAAATATTTCAATGTAATGACCCGTGTCTTCCCAGCAGCAGGGTACATGTACATGCGCAGAGATTTGTTGGGGACTTGACTCCCATAAATCTGCACCCTGGGATTCCCCTGGAACGTAAGCAGGTTATTTAGCAAAGCAGAGTGACTGGAGTCAGTGAGCGCTTGCAGTTTGGCCTGTGATTCCCTGTCTGCCAGCAGTACGAACAACAGCTCCAACCACAGAGGCCCCACCGGGTGCCAAGTGCGGTGACTGCTTTGAATTAGCCACTGCAAGCAGCAACATGCCTAAAAGTTAGGTTGTGGCTGAGGGTACTGTGTACTCTGGGCCCAAACTGCCAACCTACAGCTTCCTGCACTTCATCCCCTACCCTTGTCCTTTATTCTCCTTTACTCGTCCTAATCCCCGTCACCCCTCCGCCGCATCCTGTACCTCTGTCTCAAAGCCTGTAATGTGCTAAGTTGCTTCCTCCAGTGCCTTGCTGTTGTAATGATCCATCACTACCGGTGAATAAAAACAGGCTGCATATTTGTCTCTGGGAGGGAAGAGAGAAACAAAACGGACCTCTGTGTCGTAAGGGAGGGCAGCGAGGTAAAGATGGATCGCCGTGGGTGTCCTTAGAGAGAAAGATTTAACATAGGCCCATGAAACAAAGTAGCCTGGGAGGGGTCATAGAGACACTTAAAGACAATGCAGCTACTGGTGCTCCACACCCACCACTCTTACTTACTTTAACATTAAATAAAGCAATAATTATTGAATTCCTTTTGAATGAGTAAGATGCTAGAAAGTAAACAATGGGAACATAATTGCAGAGGGAAGGCAATCAATGCAAGCAGTCATTTGGGCCATGTTGATTGTGTAGGCTGCTGTATGTGCTGTGTGTGTGTGTGTGTGTGTGTGTGTGTGTGTGTGTGTGTGTGTGTGTGTGCACATTTGTGTAGCTGCAAATCTAAGGTGAGCTAAAGGGAGTATGTGCTGTGACAAGGAGCTGAGTAATACACTCTCCCACACGCACGTACAGGACAAGAGTCGGGTAATCCCTCCTTCAATAATGACCCAGGGCTCTAAACAATAGCTCTCAATCAGCTGATCAATGTGTCCACATAATTCATGTGCGAGTCACTATCTTTTAAAGGGGAGGAGGAGGAGGATAAGCAAGCGGGCGGTATAGAGATCAATGCCCTGTGTGGTGATAACGAGCCTGGGCCTATGCCCACAGGAGCCCCACACTGGCGTCCAGGGTCTCTCTCATTAAGAACATTTGGATAAGCATGGCTATACATACATAATGTGCACTTCTAATCGTAGCCTGATAAACACATTTCCCCCTTCTTAATGAGCTGGGTCCTGCTTTTGAGACACACAGCGATGACTCTAAACAGGCAGGAAATGATGTCAAACCTCAAATAAGAAAAAAAAGAGTAAGGCAAATTAACAGCAAGCTGTTGCCCTCCTCTTTCAGTAGCTAATTAACAGCTTAACCTCCTGGCGCTTTTATGAAAGCCATGCTGGGAGGAGCTTGCCAAAATTGCAGTACAATAAGTCTGCCTGCAGGAGGCGAGAGCAGGGTGGAGTCATGGGGGTACCCAAACAACTGTTACAGCCACTTGATGACATGTGTACTGGCAAAGTACCATCTGGAAGCTGAATGGGGCAAATCAAGACCTGCCCTGGCCTTTCTCTTCATTACGCACAGCACTGTGTCAACATCACAACCCTCCATTTTGGACAGCGGTGACAATAATTACTTGTACAGAGCTGGGGAATAACATTTTTGGTTTTTAATTTAGCTAACACAGATTGCACACACCACACTGAGATCAGATGTTGAGTTTGTCACTGCATTAGTGTTTTACTAAGCGTCTTGTTACTGTAACACCTGAACACACAGTGAAAAAAGGACAGGTTTTGTGCTTTTACATATTCTTTGGCAGTGACAGTTCTGATAAAAGACAAAACAGAGCATTTTTAGTTTTACTTTGAAATCATTTATGAGAAAGGCAGAAAAAAGTCATATCTATGAAAAATACACCTGTAATCAGCACCGGTAATGACCTTCTGAATACTCCACCCCTGTATCTGTGTATTCCTCATAGACAGACAAAGATGACTGCAACCACAGGGCACAAATATTACACTACAAACCACACCCTGTCTTCTGGCTAAGAAATTACTTGGACACACCAGATTTAAATGTGAATCACATCTAGTGTGACAACTTTATGCTTATGTGTTTTGCACTTACTACTGCCTTCACTTTGCTCATACACACTGATATATGCAAAACACGGTGAATACCATAATGGGAGCCGCTTAATGAAAAGGTAACTTACACATACCTGAAGCAATAAATCAAAAACAAAATTCTCTTGTACATATTTTTCAGGGATGTGGTTTAGAGGAAAATTTCAGGAATGTATGAAACACACCATGCTGGTCATCTGAACAGACACGTGTAGGACTGTTCATCGAGGAGTTTAAGAGATACTAGAATACCAGATAAAAGCAGTATGACTGGCTACACAAATCTGGACTCTAGGTCAGTGATACGTTAGAGGGATAAAGGCAGAGGCAGCCCTACACCCACACAGCTGACAAGACTCTCCAACACCTCACTGCCTCTCATTTGTCACTTGCCACCTAGACAATGGCAGCATGGCCTTCTGGAGCAGCTTCAACAGTGGGCAGCAAAAAGCTTGTTAGATGGGGGGGGGGGTCACAGAGGAAAGAACAGAGCAGGCCAAGTGGGTTTGGGGGATAGGGGGTGTTGGATTAAGATACAGGCAAACACTACTTGTAATGATTAATGCAGTCAGGGAGAATTAAATTCAGAGCAGGAACATTACCCAAACACAATTAGTCCTAGAGAACAAACATCACACTCAGCCATGAATGCAGATTCAGTTCCATATCTTTGTGAGGTAGGAGGCATCAGGAGTCAAAAGGACTGGCATAATCAGCGGGTAAAACTTCACACAGCTCTTGCTGCCTTCTAGAACGTCTTCCCTCTTCTCGTCTCTTTGGCTACAGCGGCCCAAAAGAGGCCCTTAAATGAGTCAACAGCAGCCTGACCATGCTTACTGAACTGCCTGTTTGCCCACGCTCCTGCTTCTAAGCCTATTGTCATTAGCTGATCTCCTGTTCCACCTTTTCTCTGACGTAAGGGCAGAGAGGAGACACAGAATACAGTCTCCTCTGGCTTGTATTATCTAGCTTTCACCCCTGGCGTTCTCAGTTTGGTAGTGTAAATATTTCATTACCACATAATTGGTTGCCGCTTCAGGCTACGCAAAAAGCAGCTGTAACACTGTATGTTTTCTGAATATCCCGTAACCTTTTTTATGTAAAATTCATAGAAATGTGTAATGGGGAGATGGTGTTTGGGATTTCGGAAGGGGAAATGTAGTTGTTCGTGCACCGCCCTCACACAAGCTTGCTAGAGACCCCAACTAATTAAGAACAGCTATGATGTGCTCAGCCAGAGTCAATATTTAACCCAGTCTTATGGAGCTATCTTTATTAGCGGCATTGCACTGACAAAAGGAGCAACATGGCCTTTGAGAGGTCCTCTTCTTAAAATGAAAATTAATGAGTGGGGTTGAGTGGAGGTGAATATACAGAGTGGGTCTATATGTGGGCTTATTTGCATGGAACATTAAGTACCTTTCTCGAGTGAAACTACTATTGAGGGTTCTTCAAGCAATTCACACACCAAACACCCACCAGCTTCACTTGTCAACTCTTCTATACAGGGCAAATAAAAAAACTTCAACTTCACCCACCAACAAGACTATAATCAAGAGAGGAAAAGCTAAATGCTTTAAGTGGTGTGAAAAATACCATCACATCCATGATTTCCATTATTCAGAGTGTTAGGGTCAACAGAAATTTGTTATATATAACAGCATTTTCTTGTTCATCGTTCACCTCCTTCAGATTATATATATAATTAAAATGCAGAAAAGACACAGCTGCTTTCCAAAGTCATCAGGACTAAATTTTGATTTTTTTTCCCCTCATAAGACCCTGGTAGCCTCTGACCTATGCTACCAGGGAAGTAATGCACTTGTGTTGAAAAATGGTGCTCTGTGCAGCGCCCCCTCCTTCCCATCAGCACCAGCAACTCTATCACCAATACATATAGGCCTGTGAAACACAGATTTCTTAACAGGGTCACGCTGTTGGGCATGCTCATTAGCCAAAGAAAAAAACCTACCTCCACTTTCCATAAAAAAAGAAACAAAAGTGCTCATTGATCAGGCTGATCAATTGACAATCAATAATCTAAACCCTCATCATTCCCAGTGCAGCTTAATTGCAGCTGAAATATAGTTGTCATCACTAAAAATCAAACACAGCCCAGACTAATTGGAGGAGGCCTATTGCTTTGGTCATGATTGCAAAAAGCTTTGCAAAGCCCCAGAAAGACTTGTGATGGCGGTCACTGGAGCCTCCGAAAATAACTGCTCATGCCATTAGCAAGTGTCATCGTGGAGGTCATTGTGCTGGCTGCCCATTTGGGGACATCTAATACAGGGCAACCACACAAGAGTACTTTGTGTCCCTTCTCATGTAACTTGCTCATGTAAGTTATAAGATCACATTAAGGCCTGATTTTATGGGACAACTTGTGATTTTAATCTAATGTTTTAGAAGAATGTCCTTATTAGACAATTTGTTTCTGACCTTTGAGCTAAACAGTGGTCAAAAAGAAAAAGCTATAATTTTCCACTCCAGTAGCTGAGCACTGTAAAGGGGTTTAGAGAGCTGGTAAAGCAAAGAGGTGTGTCTGATATAACAGATATTTTACAGGCTGGCATTGCAGCCAACCTGCCCTCACTGGCTATACCATATACACTGCTCAATCGTGCAAAAAATCTCAAACTATACTTCAAAGCCTACCACTTTTCCCCTTCCTGTTTATTGATTAGATAGAACTCTTGTTCAGTAATTGTGCGGTAAATCAAGCATGGTGAGCACTAATCTCAACCCCGGGAGGAAAGTGTTAAAGGTAAAACCTGCTGAAAAGTGCATAATTACGGTGCTGTGTTCAGCCAGGAGAGATATACTCCTCCCTCTCACATTTCTCACTCACTGCCTGCCTGTGCAACCAGAGGCAGCAGGGAGAGGGGTTGGCAGAAGAGCAACGGGAAGTGTATACAGTTTCTAAACACCTCTCACTCCCTCCCTTACCCTTTCAATCCTTCTCCCTCTCAGTGCATTCCCAACCAAAGCGCCGGGGGCGCCATGCTTGTAAAGAAACCACAGCCTTTTGAGTGCCTCTTGTATTTACAAACGGAGGCATGTTGGAATCAAAGGCATTACCACATGACATAACACATTAAACAGTTGGCAGATTGAGAATTTATAGACAGAAAAGATAGTCAGTGTGGTAAACAGGAAAAGTGCCATTGTTGGATTAGTTTAACCAGCTATACTTGTTACGAGAGCAAAACTTACCTAACCCAGACAGCTAGGAGAGATAGGAGTGAACGGCAGCAGCCCCCTCCTTTCCCGTGCTTTGTCTTTCCTCTTAACACACAGCTCAGGCTATACTCCAGGTGGAGGCAGCTATCACTTTCCCATCAACTTCCTGTTCCTCTTGTCTCTCCGCCCCCCTTTTTCTCTTTGCTCTCTCACTCCCAGCTGAACAACTTGGTTTTCTGTGCCATGTTTGAAGAAATGTAAAGCTGTTCTTTTACCCCATCTTCTGAAATAGTAAAACCTGCAGTTAAGAGATTTTTTTTCTCTCCTCATCTCTCTTTCTCTTATCCTCCTCCCCTAACACTTTCTCCGTGTTGCTGTTCTGCCTAATCTCACCTCAGTTTTTATTTCACCCTCATCAGCAGGGACCTAAAAATAAATGATAAATGGAATATGATATTTTAAAGTCTTATCTCTTATCTGTTCTTACAGGGGAATAATAGGGTAGTTAATCCTGCAGATCCTACTCAAATTGATTAATCAGCACATGCGGACAATCAAATAAATGATTAATATTCCCCAGTCCTGTGGTCGGACAGTTACCCCTGAAACCATCAGTAATAATTCAGTAACCCTTCCCAGACCACAGGCTGCAGCTAGTCAGCCTCACTCAGCATCAGTTCTGTGATGTTCAGCAGAACTTTGAACTCCTGCACAGAAACTCAGACACACCAGGGGTAAAACAATCTGCAGTCTACTCTACCTCAGCCTCTCCTACAATGGCTGGCTATATACGTGATCATACTCACAGCATTATATGTGTATGTGTCTGCGTAGATAGATAGATAGATAGATAGATAGATAGATAGATAGATAGATAGATAGATAGATAGATAGATAGATAGATA
>JAPTYQ010000018.1:37840119-37851093 GCA_029814465.1 Ostorhinchus cyanosoma
GAGACCCCCCCCCCCCCCTCGCCCCCCCCAAACACTACTCTGTCTATTCTGGGCATCAGTTTGTCATGAAGGAATGTGAAGGCCATAAAGTATCTTTGCCCTTGAAAAGCTGAAGAGCATTCTTGTCCCTAACTCTTAAAGCTGTCTCTCTCTCTTTCACTCACTATCACTTTCTCTGACTTACTCCCCCTCTTTCCTATTCCAGCAGTAAGTTTAAAGTAGAACACAGGTGTAGAAGACGGCACCCATGGGAAAGATAACATTTGGGAACATTCCTGGGGTTAAAAAGGAACTTTTCTCCTGATATTCTTCTTCTGAGGAACTATGTAATTGCTTTGGTTCCAAGACTCCGCTTCTGTCCCCTTTGTGCCTCAATCCCACACTTCCCCATCATTACCTCTTACATCACTACCTAGTCATTTCCATATAATAATTTAAACAAGACATTCTATTCTCTGCTACTTTTTTATTTTCATCTTTCCATCTCATCCATCCTTTGTATTCAATAAAAAGAATGATGAGAAAACAAGGTGCAAAATGATCTTTTCCAGAGGCCCCAATAAAAAAACGCACGACACCCTGGACTGCACCACTTAATTACAAAAGGATGAAATCTTTTCTGCTACATCTGGAGAAAACATTGTCTGCATAACGCTGATAGATTTACAGCTCCCACTTCTAACCCTGCACTCCAGCACACAGCAATTAGGCAAAACATGGATGGACATCTAGCACCATGAATTTCAGAAAAAGATGGCTATTCTCCCCTGCCACTATAGAAAAGGCCCCTGAGGGTCTGGGGCTTCAAATAAAAAATGTACCCCAGAAAATGGTCCTCTGTAAACCGATGCATGGTTAATTTTTACTAAAGCTTTGATAGTGGTCACAGAGAAATGAGGTGGACTTTTCATTGCACACTGTACTTCACATCAATGTTTGCACTACATAACCCATTCAGAATAGACTGCTTTGAGGAAAGTATGCTTGCAGGCATCAGCATCTCTATGACCCATCACTAACAACAACAGCCAATGAAATCCAGATGAGAAATTGCTGAAGTTCTGTAATCTACCTATAATCGATGCACAACAAAATAGGAAGACCTTAGGGGGAGAGTTGTTAAAAAAAAAAAACAAAAGAAAAAAAGCTAAGTAAAACAAAAGTAGTCCAAGCTCGGTGCACTTAGGAGAAATTTACATGACTGCAGTAGGCTAGTATAATTCAAGCATGTGTTTAAATAGGCCGCACTTCCAAAGAACAAGTCAGCAGGTCAGTTAGTTAGACGAAATGCAGCAAAATGCACAACAGGTGGAGCTTACATTACTTACAATACTAAAAGTGTACATACCAAAGGTAGTTAATACTGCTTATTATATTGAAATGCACAGCTACTAAAATGTCACTTTGTGATTAAAAGTGTAACATTACAGGACAGCTGGAACTAAACAGCTTGAGCTACATATCCATGTTTCTGTACAATTTATCTGTCCCATGACTCTCCTCTGTAGGCCAAACCCAAACAGAATAGAGGTCCCTCTGTGCTCATCCTGGCACCTAGGACCTCCTCCCTTCTCATCTGTCTCTTCACCTTACCTAGCTTTCATGTACAGCTCCACTGAACACAGAGCTCAGAGCTGAGTATTTTTGTGGCCCTGACCACTTGGAGGCCATTAATCTGGTGGCTAAGCCACTGATGTATTGATGGCACAGAGCCTGTTAAGCCTGCCTGCTTCTGTGTCTCCATCCCTTTGGCTTTGGAGCTACATAGATTCACAGTAGCTTCCACCTGGCCTCATCAAAGCATCATTTACCTGCTAAATGCCACAGTTAGTCATTCAAGAGAGGTAGTCATAGGTCAACAGTGATCAAAACACCTGTAAAGAGTCTTCATTCAAGTTTTTATAAACACACAGTTCCCATTCATTGCAATATTTTCAAAAACCAAATCATAGAAATATTTTGGGCTAAATGACTTGTGTATGTTACATTGCTCAAAGTAAATATAAGAAGCAGATGGGTTCAGGTAGATGGGCACATGTAATATATATGACCCTGTAAGACTCCCACACATTAATCTGTCATAACTGTCAAACATCAGGTTTACAGGAACACAGGGAGGTTTTTATTGATCACTTTAAAGTAGGGATTAATACTGATTAGTTCTATTGTGCTCAGTCTATCTACATGGAAACTCATTTTACTGAAGTTTGACTACCAAATACATGATAGGTTGACTGACACTGCCGATAACAAGGAATTCTGATCAGACAAAGCAAAAAGGGTTTCAGTGTCTCTGGATTCTTTACATAGAGAGTTTAGCAGGGCTGGTAAAAAGATACAAATAGAAAGCAAACAAAAAGAGAAACCCACTGGTTGGTTCAGGAAGAAGTTCTTTTTAAGATGGAATTGTAGTCCTGTGGTAACTGCACTGTAAGGTTTACTGTTTGTCATAGCTGCAAAATTTAAAGACAAATTTTATGGTGTAAACTCTGTGTGCACTCACTTTTATTGGAGCTAGATCTGCTAAATTAACAGTATGTTGGCACTAATATTAGGTCAGTAGCTAGAAACTTCTGAAATGAAACTGGAGTACAAGTTAGGACAATGGGATATGAAATGTAGAAAAAAATATTTAAGCAAGGAATATGTTTAAATTTTGATCTTGGTTGGATTAAAGATATTTTAACCTTATGCAGATTTCCATTCTAGACCACCCACTGATTCACTATCTGTGTCGGTTTGTTACAAGGATGAAGAGTATTTTGCCTGAATTGAAATGAGAAAGGAGGAAAAATGCCAAATAATGTAACTGAAAGCACTGTGGAAGATTGATGTAGAAATACACTTGCTGATGTTTGACAGAAATGTCTAAGTAACTGCTGCTTGTGGATAAAAACGGGTGGATCTGGTGGGAGGGACAAATTGTATCTACATCATTGTTTATGGTGACAAAAGTGGAACTTATGTCCGCCTTTAACTGTGATGAACCCGAGGCACAGAAACTGATAAGACAATTGCCTCCTTGTCATTTTCTTTCACCAATCTTCCTTTTCTGCTGATGAGACTGGAGATAACAGGTTCAGCAGCTTCTGCACACATTAACAGGAGCATGCTCCTCTGCCCTTGTCCAAAAAAGAAACACACAGGCAGACACATCAACAAGCCAAACCCCCCCCCAAAAAAAACCCTTAAAACAAACAACAATTAACACAATAGTGTTGCAAATCCAACCCCTGTTGACAGTGTAACACGTTAGCTCATCCCTCCTGTGATAAGGGATACGGAGAATGCGTCCATATCTGGTCTGGAACACACTGGGCACTGGTAACACTGCCAATATGGTAAACAGCTGTTGAAAAAGAGACCAGCTTTCACTGTCTAAGTAGATTTCTTTCACCCCATTCTTTCTCTTTTCTTTCAATGCCACTTTGTAAGCCTCAGTAACACCCACAGTGGGGCAGTTGCACACCCAATCACCAGCAGCAGCAGAAGCAGCAGCTGTGCTATGGGTCAAAGCCCGACCCTTTCCTTGGCCTTCTCAAGAGGTGGGAGCTAGAAGAGTTGTGAAATTCTTGCACGCTGCCAAACACTAAGCCCCCGCACCCCCCTTATTTGCCTGACAGTCCTGCTCTCCATTCCACCCTGATTTTTGTATTGTTGTACGCCACTCCTTCCCTGTTACACCTACCACTCAGGGTAACTGAGATCTGTTTGACATAGGAAGCTAGGGTACAACTCCCCACAGGCAGCTACTGACAAACAAAGGTATGTGGTGTTCAGGATCATGACTTCAGAAATGTTAAGGGGCCAGGCAGAATCTAAATACTTCCTGTGTGTGATGTCATTCTTTTAATCACATATACCGTATATCACTTGATCAGAATCCTATTAAACAAACGTCTCTATGAGCAGTAAAAATGATGCAATTCATGCAGTTCATGAGGCCTGTGTTGTCATCCGCTGGCACTTCAGATTACAGGATTGCCGGGTGTGTGTGTGTATGTGTCCGTTTGTGCATTCACACGCTTGTGCATGTGAAAGGAGAGAATGGGCTGTCTCCCAGGATGTGCAGCAAGCGCTTTATTAGAGCGGTAGTACCAGTAAATCAGAGCTCAGCTCTTCCTGGAATTGCTGCAACCTTTCCCACTGAGCACTATTACTGAACAATCATAGGCTAGCCATGATAATTAGCAGAGTATCTATCCTTCCAACCCTCCTGTCGCCCCCCCTCATTCTCCCTCTCCCTCTCCTGTCTGTCTCTCCATCCTCCTTCCACCCCTCCTCTTCTTAGAAATGTCTGGTGGGTGAGCCTGGCGCCCACTGAACGTCATTTCACCAGAGGACATCTCACATTACCTGGCATAATTTTTGTGTTTCGGTTGGACAGTGTGAAAATTTGGCTCATTTCTGTGTCCATACAACAAGACTGACACCTGCCAAGATCATGACCCCCCCAGACATGTATGGGAACTCTGGAGGGGAATAAAACAAAGACGCTCCAACAGTGGTTGAGGGTAATGACACTCAACCCTAATCCTATTGGCTTGAAAAACCTGAAAACTATCTGAGATGGCAAAAATCAGCCAACAGGATAGCTGTTGGACACTGGGTCTCAGCTTCAGGCTCCCAACAGATGAAGGGGTAGATCACTCAACAGGGTTTGATCTGCTTGATTCCACATTTTTTCACTCCATTGTTTCATATAATCATAACATATTTGTGGTTAAACCTCATCAACATATTACTGTATACAGTCCAAGAGCCACGGAGTCAATCCTCCTACTTATGATCATTAATGGGAAGAGGTCATCATGGCTTGCATTCCAGTGTCTGAGTAGCCAGTGCTTTTGCTGAGTAGGATCATCAGTGAGACACCTTAATGACTTTTCATGTAACCACTAATCCCTTCATTTACATTACATCCCTTTTCCCTCTATTATGTTTCATTGTGATTATTCTCTCTGCAGAGTGTAGACATTTTCTTTCCTCAGTGTTAACTGATTCTTTTGGATTGCACTGAAGGGTAAAAAGGAGCAGTAACTCCATCCAAGATACAGATGTATTGTGTTTGTTAATGGCTCTGTGCTGGGCTTCACTTAACACTATGTGAGAGCAGTTAAAAGTGCAGAACATAGGACCAAAGCACTGTCCTCACAGGTGCTGTATAAAATCCAGAGGATGAGAGGGCATGCATAAGGCTGAGAGAGACAGATCTGAGAAAAGTTTGTGTGTGCTCAATAGAGCAGGACCAGGACAAAGGAAGGGTGTCAGGGCTTTCTTGGCTAAATATTCTCCATCTGATAGTGACGGCACTTTCTTCCTTTCTTTCCGCGGCCAAGCGGCATCTGGAGTGGATTTTGTGCTAGCAGACACCGAGGAACATGATTACATTCGGCTAACTGCGCTCTAAACTGATTATGCATGTGCCAAGCTAATGGACTACATTTGCAAGAGGAAAAATAACATCCAATCAATCTCAATTACCGCCGATTGCACCGGCCCCCGAGACAAGGAAGGTAGCCAGCTAACCCCCCCATGCTCCTCCCCTTTCCCCAACCCTTGACTGGAAGCTGAGGCCTGTGGCTGGGCCTAGTTAGGCCCCACCCATTCTGTCTGGCCAGAGGGACTGGGCCTGGGAGCTGGATTAGTTCCACTCATCTCACCTCCACACTAACACATAGCCAAGTCCTGGGGCCTACTGTTAGTAGTATGGTAAAAGCTATCATATTCACATATTAAGTGCGTGGCAAACTGTAAAATGAGAACAGAGGCTGGGCTTGTTCGAGACGAGGAGAGACTGTGAGGGCAGAGGTTCAGTAAATATTCTAAAAGCATTCAGTTCATGAATTAATGTTAGGGTTATCTGGGTAGCACTACAGAACACATCTGTTTGTGTTTAGGAGTGACCATTCTAGTAGCACATGGTTGACCATCATGCTGTCATCAGAGCCACTAAAAACTTATGGTCTATGGGAAAAGGAGAAGGTGAAAGTTGGCTTCAGTGCCAGGGGTGTGTTGGCAAAACACACAGAACACAGACTATCTCTCAACTAGGAACACAGTACACAGGGGAAGACAGCATAACCCCCCACTATGTGGTGGTCCATGTGGTCAGGATGACTTGCTGAATCTTTCTGTGGTCTTTTGGAACATTCCAATACATGGGGTAGTTGGGGTGATATTTTTAGAAAGGCCTAATATGGGCCACATACCACAGACTCTCAAATTATCCCATCCAGCTTAGCCCTCAGTTTAAACCTTCCTTTTTAATTCCAGTAATTACAGACTCCAATTTATATGGAGCTGTGCACACAAAGGGCCTGTTTAATGCAAACCAGTTTGATTTGGGTGAAGTGTCCCAAGCATCTCCCACATCTTACAGCCTGTTTATGCTGACTTGATGATTTATTTTCTCCCCAAAAAGGTTAAAAATGGTGCTATTTGCATCAGATTTCTTTGGGGAGGAATAAATGAATGGTGATTTTCCTTTTTTCATCCTTGCATAATATACCAAGTTTGGTTTACAGACTTGTGGGCCACTGTGGGTTTCTGCTTGTCAGTATCTCTACCAGGACAGTAAATCCAACACAGTTTGAAGACTGTAACATTGTCAAGTGGGGAGAGCCAGTGCTGCCAAAAGGCCTCACAACCACATACTTGTTGTCCGCTAATCACATTTGTGAGTCATAAAATACTGTAATAATTCTTGTCAACTAGTGAACATCTTTGTTTTTGAGTGGTGTCAGTGATGAAGCGAGTATATAAGGACCTCAGTGTTCTGAGGGTGAGTGAGCAGGTAATTTCTGGACAAATGCACACACTCTCCTTTGGAAGATCAATTGGTTTTAAGAAATATGGAGCCATCTTAAGAGGCTTAAGTCATAAAAAATGATCATGCCTGGAAGTGTTGTACATATTTAATCCCCTGCAGCCTGAGCAGCAGTGTGACATATGTCTCCTCTGTGTCTTTAAAACTTGAGCGTCTTTTGCATTTTGGGCTTAAAGCAAAGTGGAAAGCGCACAGATAATGTAACGTAAAAACTGTACTCTATCCTGTGAGACAAAAAAAGTCCCTCAATAGGTGTGAGGAATACTGTGAAAATGCCAGAGCCAGTCTATTTTGGGATAGTGGGACTGTCATTGGAATGTGAGCCAGGGTAAGTCCAGCAGCTAATGCCAAGAGTCGATTACCATAGGCTGGCAAAACACAAGGATATCCTGCTATGCCGTTTTGCTGTCACACAACTGACTCATCACATTCAAACTACACTGCATATTTGTATTCATGTAAATACCTTGTGTGTCTAATAATGTTTCTTGTGTCCTCTTGACCTGTTCTGGTACAAATCAAAGACTGACAAGCTAAAACATAGATCTCCTTTTAACACATCCATCTGTCCCCTGATCCTCTTAAAATGACTGCACTTGGAGTCCAGTATCACGCTTTCCCCTTTAACAAAACACTGAAACTTGATTTCTCCCTTTTACTGTAAATTCCGTACAAAGTCTTTGTAGACAGGAAACATATCTGCCATGCCAGTGGTGCTGCAGAACTATTCATAATGTTGGATGACTTTCAAATAGCCTTTTTAAGGGGGTTTAAATGGATCACTTCACCTTAGTTTTTAATCTGAATAAAAACACTATGATTAAGGAAGCACATTTCTCAAATGCCTTTTAATACCCTCTAACCAAAATAAGTTATACTCTGTATATATAAAAAAGAACCATGTTTTTTTTACTTTAAAACCATCAAAAATGTTAACCATAAGAATTCCTGTTTGTTTTTCTACTTTTAGAGTTAAACACTCTCATCCACTCACTTGACTGTAGACGTAAACAAAGACTGAATCTACTAGTGTAAAGGTGATGACAGCACATATATATTTTAGGTTTTGCTGTTGTGTATACTGTGTACATCTCGAGGAAGCATGTGTCGTCAGTGTCCATATGCGTTTGGTTTTGTGTCTTGTATGTGTTTGTGGGTCTTTGTGCACATGTGTGCACAGCTATGCCAGTTTGGGTTAAGCGCAGAGTGGCCAAAGCCACAGACACACAGGATAGATACCTAAGTGGAATCAGGCCTGTTAGATTTATGGCCATTTGTTCGGAGAGTGTTCATCCATTGGCTATTATGGAATGATTAGAGGAGAAGGTGAAGCTCCAAGTCCAGCAAAAATCAATACAGCTGTCGAGAACGATTCAGCCTTTCCCGCTCCAAGGAGTATTAGCACCAAACCTCTGTCTCCTCACACTTCTTCATTCGTCTCCTACTGATTCACCCCTAAGCAGCCAAACCAGCTTCAGCTGCCATGATGTGGACCTGTTTTGATGCCACTACCGGGAAGGCAAGGGTTACATAACAAAGCTATCATTCATGCCTTGGGAAAATAAGCTAGTTGTGGTGTGGGAAGGCACTATAGAACATTTACAGTGAGGTGTGGAGGAATTAGCAGGGAGAGGATTAAGAACAAACACATTATGCCATTAGATAATAAATACTCCCAAATGAGATGCTAACATTCTTACTTCCCAAGCTTATTCACACTTCTCAAGGAGTATGACCGTTTAGAAAATATTAATAACTTATGGGCTGGCTATTTGTGATGTTGTGTGGAAAAATGTGATTTTTTGTTATAATGAATGGATTAAACACCATTCTGTGATATATGAAAATAGCAGTTCATTATCAAGACAATGTGGATTTTTAAAGTTGTACAAAAGCTTGTCGACCACTAACCTTGTATAGTTTGAGACTAGCCTCATGGCGGGAATTAACAGTGTGCATCCTCAGCTTTTCCAGACTGTTGGTGTAGTAGTCGCAGGCATTGCACTTCAAGTGAACTGGATTACCAATGGCCACACATTTCAGGCGCCATTCATTGCCTTTGCCTCCTTCTTTAATGTGGGCCACAAGCTGGTACTTCTGCACATGCTTGTCTGTCTTGCAGTGCAGCTGAAAGTTGGCCTTGAGTTGAGTGGTGTAGTGGCACAACTTGCACTGGTGAGAATCGCCCACCACAGCACGCCACTCCTCCTCCGGTAGGCTGCGTTCAGCTCCCATATGCATGCCAAGCACTTCCAGGTTGTCAGTGGTGAAGCGGTTGCACACGGCGCATTGGAAGAGCTTAAGGGAGGGATCGCTGGTCTGTGACAGACTTTCTCCCAGGGTCATCAGTTCCTCAGACACCAACTGCCCGCCACCCAGCCGCACATCCATAGGAATCTCTCCTCCTACTATAGTGAACAAGAAACAAAAGCAGACAAAGAAAAGGAAAGAAATATTCAGTAAGAGGAACACATATAAGACAACTTACTTTAATTTTAAGTTTGTGAATTTGTGACTTTAAAAATCTTTCAATGAATAACAACAGGTTGTAGGTAAGGTGAACCTGTCCTTCTCTGAAGAGCTTCCCAGATGTTGCATGGATAATAATGACCAAATATATATTTATGGCCCCTTATCCATCTGTACGTTGAAGAGAAATGAAGGGACTTTTCCCACAGAGACCAAAACCTCATACTGCCAAAGCATGAACATACACATCGCCCTGTTTGGGCTGGTGCACTTTCATGGCCTATCAGTAAATCAACTCCAGAGGCCATGAGCTCCACAGAAAAGGCAAGTTATTTTATCATTACTGAGGAACTAAGGAGTTCCCAAGCACACATTACTGTAAATCAAATCCACTGCCTTTGTTCACTGAATAATAATATAAAAAAATCCACTTCTCTGCTTCTTTCCCTCCAAATTGCCCTTAAATCAATATGGACACCTAACAGATTAGTCCTGCTTGGTACTGAGTCTAAACGATGGCGAGGAGGAAAAAAAGCTCAGCATGTGCATATCCTATGACACCAACCATAAGGACTGATGTCTATTCAGTCTGGGAAGGCCGACTTAAAAATGAATACTAAAAAAATGAGGTAAGAGCTGCAAGAGTTTTTGCCTTTTCTTGCTGATCTTTAATCTTTCACTGCCCAGACTAAGCATGCAGGCTTGACCCCGCCTGGCTTTACACTAAATTAATTCCAGCAGCTCCTTTTTATTTATTGCTGCAGTATGCACGCTGCTCTTGGATTTTTCTCCATTACCTGAGTTTTTATAGCCAGGAGAGGGAGACCTTTGAGAAGCCCCCATGAAATCATTCACAGACCCATCTCCCCTGGTCATAGCTCCTTACACATTCCCTCCCACAAATAAACAGATGCACACATGCACCCATTTGCTGTCCTGGACCTGGCCTTTTTTCTGTATCTTACATTTCAAATTTTTACCTACTTCTCATGCTTGACTACCAAGTTAATTCAATATTTGACCGCAAGCCTGGCTCTTGTTCATCTAGTAGCCCATTAACACGAGTATTTTATTTGTAGCTTTACATCATTTTTCACATACATTTCTTTTATATGCTAGGCATAATGAAATTTAAGTTTCATTAAAAAAGTTGTCAGGTTGAGAAAAAAAAAAAATCTTTCAAGTACAGTTTCCTCTTCATTAACTTGCTTGCACTCCACCTCGTATCTTTCCACTATAGTAGCTGACTCTTGGAAACAAGGATTACCAGGAGGCTCAGGTCAACATTTACTATCTTTCTCTTTGCCTATACACTCAAAACTCAAAAATCCACCGAAAGAGCACTAAAGAGCTCATATCACTGTAGCCGTTTGGTTGTAGGACGGCTATTCAAGGCAGATATAGTAGGGGATCCTGGACCTTGTGAACGATAGTTGTAGTATAAAAGTGTGTGAATAGATATACAAATAAGGCATAACATTCGTAGGATGGCCACTTTAAAGGAGTGATATTTTGCTTTCTTTAAACAGAATTATGTATTTTCAAACATTTCCCTGTGGTCTAAATAAACTGTAAATGCTCTGCTTGGGTCTGAATTCCTCATTAATTCAACTCTACAGGTCCATCTTCAACCCTATTTCTGAGTAATGACACCAGAAAGGTCATTTTGAGCGCTG